>SKCR01043796.1:0-37007 GCA_019454045.1 Zanthoxylum bungeanum
ATTAATTTCTAAAGAGAGAAAAATTAATCTGGGATTAATTACGGAGATATTTTATATGGGATAAAATATTAATTAAAGAGAGAACGATTAATTTGGAATTAATCGAAAAATAATATATTTGATCATTATGCGAAATTGGATTTCGACGCGGAATTGAATTGGAATTTTTTAATTCGGGCAAATGAATTAATTTAGAATTAATTCGTTAGCGGCGTGAATAGTGATTTCGCTAGGCGTAATCTTTAATTACGTCGCAACGGAAAATTCGTTAATTGGAATTAGCGAACCCGAGCGGGATTATTTGCGAGCGCATTCGCATTTCGAATTCGAGTGCGGCCCGCAAGTCAAATCGAGCGTCAAATCACAAGTCACATCAAGCGTCAAATCAAAATTCACTTTGAGTGATGTGACAAGTTGTCACTTGATTGAGTGATTGATGTAGTAGTTGAAAAGTAACTTTTGCTTTTTGGCTTTGACTTTTGGTAAATGATAAATGCCTTTTTTAATTATTTGTTTTGTTTTTGGAAAATGAAATAAATAATATATAAAGCAATTTCATTTTCTAATCTCTCTCTCTCTCCACACGGTTTCACGTGAAACCCTTCTACTTCTCTTTCCCTCTCTTTTCTTCTTCATCTCCTTCACGGTTTTGGAACCGTTTCTTCCTCTAAATGTTTCTGGTTTGACCGAATCAAGGGGAAGCAAGGAAGAAGACTTAGTGCTAGCACACCATGAGTGATACAAAGGTGATAGGGAAACGAATTTATGAGCATGGAAAAGCTTGAAGCTTGGAGCTTCAATGGTGATGACCATGGCCGAATCTTGGAGGGACCAAACCCGCCCAAACCGAGCAGTCCACAGCAAGGAGGAGCTACTGCCGTGAGTTTTGAGGGAAGCTTGAAGGCTTTTGTGTTCTTCATTTCATCAAAACCATTCAATGTGAGTATGTATTCCGCCTTACTCCTGAAGTATTCATGCGTTTTTATGCTTGATTTCATGATCTTGGACCTATATTAGAACTCAACAATGGTATCTTGAGCCTTGAAACAAAGCATGCAAAAGTTAGGGTTAAAATTGGGTTAAAACGAATTTGGGCAAGTTTTGATGAAATGTTTGTTATAGTATGCTTAAATGAGATGGAATTACTGATTGATTAGATCAATTTGAAGAAATTGTGTTTGGCAACATTTCCCCAATTTTTTGTGTAGGCCAAAGTTGACAAAATTGGGGTATAAACTCAATTTGAGCATCAATTGATTAAATTGTTTAGTATAGTATGCTTGAATGAGGTTGAATTGAAGTTGTGTATGATCAATTTCATGAAATTGGATTGGATTCAATTTTCCCTAAATTTTGGGCATGACAAATTGGGTAAAATCAATTGAAGCATGATTTGATTAAATTGATTGATTAAGTATGCTTAAATGTTTTGAATTAATGATTGATTGGATCAATTTGAAGAAATTATGTTTGGAACAAATTTCCCCAATTTTTTATGTTGGCATAAAGTGACAAATTTGGGTAAACTTGATTTGAGCATATTTTGTGAAATTGGATGAATGAGAATGCTTTTAAAGTATGTTTAATTTAAGATTGATTGGATCAATTTGTTGAAATTGTGTTTGGAACAAATTTCCCCAATTTTTTTATGTTGGCATAAAAGTGACAAATTTGGGTAAACTTGATTTTGAGCATATTTGTGAAATTGGATGAATGAGAATGCTTAAAGTATGTTTAATTTAAGATTGATTGGATCAATTTGTTGAATTGTGTTTGGAACAAATTTCCCCCAATTGCTTATGTTGGCCGAAATTAAAGAACCCTAAATTTCTTGGTGATTTTGTTTGTTTGATCATTGGATGACTTAAAACAATTGGGTAATGTTGTTTTGAAGTCAATTGATTGAATTTTGATTTGGAACATTTTTTCCAAATTAAAGTGGCTTGGCCGAATTCAATTGAATTTGAAATTCATTGTGTTTTTGATTTTAATTCATTGGATGAATTGAATTGATTTGGGAAATGATGATTGTGGATTCGATTGGATTGAAACCGAATCGGATTGGAAAACCCCTAATTGCCGAGACAAAAGCATGTAAATGGGTTTGATTTTAATAAATTGTGTTGGACACTATTTACATTAAGTGCATGATTAAGTATGCTAATTGATGTTTTAGAAATATTAATTGGGTGGTTAATTGTGTATTACACTTAGGTTATTAATTATGGAATTTAGAATTTTGAATTTTATAAGTTAAATTGGGCTTATTTTTGGAAATTGGGCCTTTAAGGTTGTGATTGGGCTTTTGGGCTTTGTTGTACAAAGTTGAGTTTAGGCATATTTGGTTGGATCCAATTGGGCCTAAAACCGCATCCATAAAGTCCAATTATGACTTAATGGACCTTAATTATTTAATTGGGCCTAATGGGCCAAAATTAATTTAAAGGCTTATGGGGTAACTCCCGGATTGGATTTTGGTTCTTCGGTTTGACCCGAGTTGACCAAAAGTCCACGCCTTATAGAAATTAATTAAAAGCCCATTGGACTTTAATTAAATAAACATTAGATGTTAATCGGGCTTTGAGACCCGTTGCGATTAAATTTGGAATTTAATTTAAGTCGTAAAGGTTCGTTAATAAAAGTGTAATATTAATTTGGAATTGAATTAAATAGTGAATTAGAATTAAATGCGTATTAAATTGGATTTAATTATGTAGTTTAATTTAATTCAAGAATTCGTACTTTGAGTACTTATTCGCAAAACGAGTTTGACTCACGCAAAATCAAATCGTTGTTTGAACATTGGATGATCACTAATTATCAGATTAATTAATTGGATTTGATTGATTGATAACATGCTTGTATGAATACATGGTTGCGATGCATGAAAAATGTATATCGGATGGATATTAGTCGGTGTGGGGATAATTTTGGAAATTGTAATAAATTTGATTTATAATTGGACCTGCGTGTCCGCCTTATCACCTCTATACTCTTTGTATTCTCTTCTCACCTATTCCCCTCAATGTAAATGAGGTTTCTTTAGAAGTGTAGTGTAACGGGTAGATAGAAGTAATACATGTGCTAGCTTTAGAGAGAGAAAATGAGAGATTTGATCTAGGATCAATGTAAAGTATCCATCGCATATCATTATTTTTTATTTCATATGCGCTTTATTATGTGTTTAGAATGCATGTTTAAGGGTGTATGAAGATGAGACCTTAACAAAGATAATAAATTGGTAGCCAATTTGCACGCGAAAAAACCCTCATCAAATATCATGCGTTTTTCCTTCCATTGAGCGATTCTTACTCGAGATCCGAGATTGGCATGGTTTGTTGGCCAAAGTCAAGCCCTTGTCCGTCGAAGATGTGTTTGAATCACGAAGGCTTTGTTCCATATCGGTGTCTTGTCCAAGTTGTGGTTTGTTGCCAAAAGTCAAGACCACTTCTTGTCCATCGACATTGATACGAAGCTTTCCATGGTCAATGGGTCGCGCTTGACTGAGATCACTAGGTTTGTTGTGCCAAAGCCAAGGCTTAGTTGATTCAGAGGAAAAGGTTAGGTAATACATTGGATGTATTGGCATATATAAGATATATGTTTAGGATTTTGATATCCGCCTACTGGATCTAGGAATTGGATGGGATCTAATTGATCTTCGAGATCTACCTAGTTAATTGTCATACAATTTGTTGGCCAAAGTCAAGATTGTGTGATATTTAACGGGATCCTAGCCCACTAGGAAACACGGTTCCCGAGTACTCGACAGAGGGTTAGAGGCTCGCCGAAAATTAGTGGGAGGCAAGAATTGAATTTGCAATACTCGTTCAATTACTCGCCATACGCGCTCATTCAAATTATTTCGTCGTTAGATTAAATGTTAGTTAGACTAATATTTAAATTGTGTTTTAATAATCAGTTGGACTGTATTATATTTGATTATATATAATTGGATTATATTAATCATATATTTGAATTAATTAATTTCAGTTTACAATTGATTTTATAGTTGGACTATAGTAATCAATGTAATTGAGGTAATTAATTTAGATTATATTGATTATATAGTTGGACTATTATAATCATTATAATAAATAGTACCACAAATCGTTGATTATATAGTTGGACTATTAGAATCAAACTATAAAATGAAAGATTAATGTTTAAGACATAATCCTGGGCGAAAATGTATTTAAACGATTTTATTTTCAAATTGGGAATAAATTTCAGGATGGTCCTGGAAAAATAATAACTTATTTTATTTGATAAATAACGTATTATGCCTATACTGGAGTTAAGCAAATAGTAGAGCATAATCTTTGGAAGATCATGTAATGATAACTTAAGTGCTAATCCATTATGTTTGTCATAATTATGTTCACAGCAAGTATTAAAATGGATTTTAGATACTTAGTGTGGTACATAAAATATATATATTGATGTCAGAATTATTGAACAGGATACTGACTTCAATTGAGATTTATCTTCGAATTGAAAACGGGACGAAAGTCGCTGTTTTAACCGTAGATATCTGAATTTAGGAACTACCTTCGGGTTAGTACTTAAATTTAGTAACTGTTATAATGTAGCTAGTTTGACTAGAAACATTATCTCTATATCGCGTATAACCCGCTGCAGGTGTACCTTTAAATTCTAGAACACTAAAGTGTTTCATTATATAAAGATGATATTGAGATAAACACATTAGATGTGAATAACAGGATTTATATTTTGAATATAAATAATATCTCAAATATATAACATGACAAATAAATAGCTCAAATTGATTTGATCAGTTAAGAAACTTAATTGTGGCATAGTTGTCAGGGACACTACTAAACAAGAATCGTATATCCGCACTTTTGAAAAGCGGGTACTAGGACTAATTTGATTCCATTCAAATAAAGTCTACGAATCTAGTCTATTTGGGCAAAGTGCCTAAAACACTATTTACTTGGTAAAAGTGTAAATGCCACCGATCTGTTAGCCCTACTTCATAATGAAGCAAGTGGGCCCATGTCTAGCTAGGCTAGATATGGATATGAATATTTCGTGACCTGTACGGATGTGGCATCGCGTATGGTTATGTGTTTCTTTTCAAACACAAATCGGAAACTTTTAGAGTTTCGACACGAAATAGACAAATAGATCGGCTAAAATATTAAACCGTCACGGTAAGACCGTAATGAATAATACTTAAACAATAAGTTTCTAGTATATTTGAAAAGAGTATAATATTCTTTCAAATAAGGACTCCTCCCGGAACACGTCAGTTTGATGGTGTGTGTCCGAACAGATTAACCGAATTTTGTTAGACATGATAAGGTTAATCACGAGTCGCTCTGAGCTACCATTTCCTTCGACGGATATGCTAAACAGTGCAAGAACTTATTTGAATAAGGTTCCATAAAATCTGTTTGACAGATTACATATTAGATATGAACGGGAAAGAAACCGGGTTTCTCATTCCTGATAATTTGGGTATGCTAGGCATATGTGGATGATACCAAACTAAAACCCAAATAGGATAAGTGCCAAATGTAGGTTATCCTAGGGATACCATAAGTATTGTACTTATACATCTCACAAGAGAACAATTAGATTGTTACTCACCATACGTTTTCCTGAAAGGAATACCGATATGCAGTGGTAAGTGGGAGGATAGCATAACTCGATGGAAATCGGAGTAATACTGTTCAAGGCACTGAATCTTAATGGAACATGAATAGTTCATCCAGGATGAGACTATTACCATTAATCTTCGAATACACAAGAACCGCGTAGGTCGGATAGAGTCAGAAAACAACCTGGGGTATGGGTTTCTGATCGCACCTCATAAAGATGTCTATCTTATTGAGGAATACCAACTGACTATGTATGAGGAAGTGATACAAGAAATCAACTCCCCAATTATGGCAAAGTGCCATATAATCCGATATGGATTCCATGTATATCAACCAGTTTGGATACTGGTTGATGTACCACAAAGGCATTGTGCCTATTGGTACTATATGTCTTCTATGAAGACATACATGGATGACAACATACCAGCGTATAGAGCTAGGCTTTAACGGAAAGGTATCGTTATCAACATTGTGTTGATTGCGATTCAACCTTTTACCTGTTGCCACGGTAAATCCATTTGGATAATGCAGATTATTCGATCCATGATTGGATTGAAGCAAGCATTAGGTTCTTGGAATTATCGTTCTGATATAATCATAATGATGTATGATTTAATTCAAAACGAAAATAATTCTAGTGTATATATATGAAGGTTAGTGGGAGCGCACTGATAGTGGCTGTCCTATAAAATAATGATAATACGTCATTTCTTGAAATGATATTCCCATAAAGTAAATATCGGCGAAAGCTTGGCTTTCGCAATACTCTCCTAGAAACCGTACATTGAAAAATGTACGAGACCTGGTGTATCATACGCTTTGAGCATATGGATTCACAAACAGGCCAATCCGAGTGATAGTCACTGGATTGATGTTAAGAACATCCGTTAGTATCTTAGAGAACTAAGGATGCTGTCTTAGTCTATGGAGAAGGAGAACTTGAAGTGACTGGGGTCACTGTAGCAAGTTTCCTATAACCGATAAAGACGACTAAAAGTCGCAAGCGGTACTATATAGTTTGAATAACGGTACAGTGAGCTGGAAATCTTCCAAGTAAGATATGATACTGTACCGAATAAACAACAAATGCGGGTTGTTGCTGCAGCTGAAGCAGCAATAGAAGTCATTTGGGTCGATACAAATCTAATTAGATTAGATATAGTTCTGTTAGCAGCTGAGCTAGGCGTCAGCACAGGCTAAAGAATAATGGTCTCATCAACGATCCAGATACATACTTAGATACTCATCTGATTCATTCGGATCATATATCGTGGCGATGTGATGATCGAATAAATCGCATCAAGATGATAATCATGCAAATCCGCTGACGAATGCATTTCTCAGCAGTTTGAGCCAACCGTACATAGTTCGGGTGTAGGACACTTGAGTGACTGGCTATGTGCCAAGTGGGAGATTGTTGGACAAAATGACCCATAGCGTCACTATTTGCACAGATCATTGTGTTGTTGTTGCAAATTAACTATGTGACAAGGAAATTGCACTCTCATCATTTGTGATTAGATCACCATAGATATATAAATGAAGAGAGGTCCCTATGATTAGTTCCTGGACTGAGAATGATATGAGACAGTATCAGTCCCCGAAGGTTTAATCATTAAATATCCCTAGCCGGTAGTATTATCGAGACTGGACATCGATAATGCGGAATAGGCTAGTATTGCACTTGTGTGCGTTGTGAGGGCACAACGACATAGTTCTCATATATAAGTATCAGATACTTATGCAAGTGCGATAGGAGGTCGTGTTTCACCGATGGTACGGGAAACAGCTTCGCTCTGGATAGACCCCTCGGAATCCCATTGGTATTATGACTATGTGTCTATGGGAGGCCGAAATCAAGGTAGGTGTGTATAGTCTTAACCTGAGACTTACATCGCTAATACTTGCGATAATCGGTAGACTTCGGTCTTGGTGGTATAGGGCTTTAACCGGTTCTGCGTACACCACTTCTGGGTTTAACAGAGAGTCGTAGTGTATTGGGTGTGATGTCAAGACGGAAGTATCACTCCAGTCATAGTGGAGATGATGTCACGCAGGATACGGTATTAGTGCTCTTAAGTGCTGGCCGGCCATCGAGATATTATGACAAGGTCATGTATATCCGATTATAGAGACTAGTTACCAGACATCCGACATGTGCTTCGGACGGAGCAGACACTTATCCAGCCCCAGCCCTAGCACGTGACTATCCGATACTGGGCTGATATACACAATACTACGTTATACTACGCTTGATAGATCTATATATTCCTGTAAGAATATTTCTGGAGAATTGGGTAGGCATGGCGCTTTGCTAGAAGCCAACCTTGTCTTGTAAATCGGTATAAACGTAGTACGAGGTACTTACGTGTTCGGATAGTCCGACGACCGTATTTACTGCCAACATATCCGGAGATCTCATGGGTCGCTTCCTGAAGATTCACCGATGACGTATGACTCGCACTATGATTAATCTGGGATAATTAGTAAAGAGAGAAGATTAATTTCTAGAGAGAGAAAATTAATCTGGGATTAATTACGGAGATATTTTATCTGGGATAAAATATTAATTAAAGAGAGAGAACGATTAATTTGGAATTAATCGATAAAATAATATATTCGATATATTATGCGAAATTGGATTTCAACGCGGATTGAAATTGGATTTTAATTCGGGCAAACGAATTAATTTAGAATTAATTCGTTAGCGACGTGAATAGTGATTTCGCTAGGCGTAATCCTTTAATTACGTCGCAACGGAAAATTCATTTATTTGGAATTAGCGAACCCGAGCCCGGGATTATTTGCGAGCGCATTCGCATTTCGAATTCGAGTGCGGCACGCAAGTCAAATCGAGCGTCAAATCACAAGTCACATCAAGCGTCAAATCAAATATCACTTTGAGTGATGTGACAAGTTGTCACTTGATTTGAGTGATTGATGTAGTAGTTGAAAAGTAACTTTTTGCTTTTTGGCTTTGACTTTTGGTAAATGATAAATGCCTTTTTTAATTATTTGTTTTGTTTTTGGAAAATGAAATAAATAAATATATAAAGCAATTCATTTTCTAATTCTCTCTCTCTCCACACGGTTTCACGTGAAACACTTCTACTTCTCTTTCCCCTATTTTCTTCTTCATCTCCTTCACGGTTTTGGAACCGTTTCTTCCTCTAATGTTTCTGGTTTGACCGAATCAAGGGGAAGCAAGGAAGAAGACTTAGTGCTAGCACACCATGAGTGATACAAAGGTGATAGGGAAACGAATTTATGAGCATGGAAAAGCTTGAAGCTTGGAGCTTCAATGGTGATGACCATGGCCGAATCTTGGAGGGACCAAACCCGCCCAAACCGAGCAGTCCACAGCAAGGAGGAGCTACTGCCGTGAGTTTTGAGGAAGCTTGAAGGCCTGTGTTCTTCATTTCATCAAAACCATTCAATGTGAGTATGTATTCTGCCTTACTCCTTGAAGTATTCATGCGTTTTTATGCTTGATTTCATGATCTTGGGACCTATATTAGAACTCAACACTAAGTTCATCACAGAATAATTACTTAGCTAAGGGATAAGCAATACACTCTCTATTTCTTAGAAAGTCTCTAGATGCTTGCACCCTAAAATAATCATGCCAATTCTAATCATACATATAATCATCAAGCATATGAGTTTTAATATGTTGGAATTATTTTAGGCATTAAATAACTTAGATTAATATTTAATTATGATATTGCATTTTATTTTATTCAAATAAATTTATTATTCACGTTTTTCTGTAGACGCATGAACTTTAAATACCTCAACTTTTAACTCGAGGTTCCTCTAGTCAATTGGACTTAAGGATCCTCAAAATTATTGGCTTACTCTTAAACTTTAGAGGTTCTCACTTCTATAAACCTAAGATATGAAAGGTTTGGTGTAAAAAATTGTGAAGAATTCTTTGGGTTTATATAGTGCTCCAAAGACAACAAAATTAATTAAGAATCCGATGTGAGATAAAAGCTAATTTATTCTTAGCCATTGGATCTTAATTTAGTGGTTTAATGAGATTATAAAACCCTAATAAGTTGGAATTCAAAAACAAATAACAAATTTTTTTTACTATTCACGTGAATAGTAATTTTTAAAATTCCAATTCCCAAAGTGCCCCCATCGTCATTTACCAATCCCTAAGCCACTATGGAACCTCATAAATGATCTGTTCAATAATTAAACACATTGAACCGTTTATGAACAATTCCTACATCAATCATATATGCTTTATAATTGTACTGTGCACTGTTAACCATTGATTTCGACTTTGTTGTGTGTGACTTTTGGGTTCCCTCAAGTTGGACATGAAATGAATCGTCATAATTTAATCGAACATAAATTATCCTCCGATCAGATGGTCGTTCGATTTCGATGACCAAGGTTGACATCTAACAACATGCCAAGGCCCCCAAATGAGAAGGCAAGATATATATACCAATTCTGTTTACGATTTACATATGATACGGTCCATCGCCTCACTGTATCCCCACCTATTGACCTAGGGTACGGAAATTGTCTACCCATATGGTCAAAGATATGATTTTGATAGTGTCATGAATCGTGCGAACCCAAGAATCTCACATGATTCTTTCGCTGTGGCCATAGTCTCAAGCACTGACCACACATATCAACCCGCGAACCGGAATACTACTCTTATAAGAATATATTATCCGATAGAGTGGCGATTCTCTGTTGTATCTTTACAAACTTAATGTGTTTCAACAAATGACCCAATCATACCCTTATGACCGAATTTTTAAACCGAGGAAGGAGAATGTCAAAGTTATTTGATCCACACATACAATTGTAAAGACCTCAAGTCTAAGGACTAGTCACATAATCGATACATGAAAGTTCTCATAGACACGTGGGATAAACACTCCATATGAAAACTTTCGGGGGTCAGTTCGATGGACACGAGCAACTCATGCATCCATGTGATACACCAAGCGGACGGATCTACGCTAGTAGCCTATGAGATTGCCTACCCCACTTAAGGGAGGATCATATCATCATGCTAGTCTCTCCGCTTTGTGAACGCCCAGATTATTCACAAAACTATGACTAGGAATATTTAAGAGTAATGATTCTCAGAAGGCGTGGAAGCCATCGTCTTATTACTCCAAGGGCTTTATTACAGTGTTGATGATTCATATAAGTTATGTAAGACACGTATAATAAAGATTGCCATTTTATTAATTAATGAAAATATTACAAATACATGTACATATAGCCCATCCACAAGTTGGATATAGGGCATATCCCTAACAATCTCCCACTTGCACTATAGCCAACTAGTATGAATCTGGACACCATACTCTTGGGTGTGCCTATCATGCTTTTGTTGAGTTAGCCCTTTAGTCAGAGAATCTGCAAGATTATCTTCTGTGGGTATTTTATCTATAATAACTTCTTTTCTCTCAACAATCTCCCTGATGAGATGAAGTCGCCTGAGTACATGCTTGGATTTCTGGTGGGACCTTGGTTCCTTTGATTGATCAATGGTGCCCGTGTTGTCACAGTACATCGTGACACCATTCTTTATCGTGGGAAGCACTTCCAGCTCCATGATGAACTTCTTTATCCAGACTGCTTCTTTAGCTGCCTCAGATGCTGCAATATACTCGGCTTCAGTGGTGGAGTCCATTGTAGTTGACTGCTTTGAGCTTTTCCAACTTACAGAACCTCCATTTAAAGTAAACAGATATCATGTTTGCAATCTGCTGTCATCCATATCGGTCTGAAAGCTCGCATAACAGTAACCAATGAATTTCATCTCAGAACAATCTCCATATGTCAAAAACACATCCTTAGTTCTTCTCAGATACTTGAGGATTGTTTTGACAGCTGCCCAGTGTTGCTCACAATTATTTGAAATTGTGATAATGACGTTTATGTGATAATGACGTTTCTTGGTTTTAGTGACCTTTAGAGGTAATGTGTCTAGCACAGTTTGCTAATCAATTATTTGAAATTGTTGTGAATAGTTGAAGGAAAATTATAAAGTTGAAGAAAGGAGATGTGTATAGTTGTGTGTAGAGAATACGATACTCACAATACGACAACTATATGTATTGGATACCAGATCTCCCTTCTAGTTATTTAAAATATTGTTTAATGATTGTTTTGATATTTGATATCATAACTTGCGATTATTTGATAGTTACTTGTTCTTTATAAATAATTGTTACATATTTTAATACGACTAGTAGTGCAATTAACGAATGGATAAACATTAAGAAAAATATTCGATTAACTAAATAAATTTAGAACAGTGCTTTATGAGTTTTTATCACATAAGCATTAGATGCTAATTCTGTATGGTAAAGGATGGTCTGATACGAGATCACACCACATACCTTTATCCATTTAATGAATATTGTATCCAGGAAGTGATTAAATCTCATTTAACTAATTATCGTCATTGGACCACAAATTTATTAAACTAATACATTAGATGTATGTAGTTTAATGAATTAGAAATGACCTTGGATAGTTTTCTTTACTTCGTAACTTAGTTAATGAATTGGCATGACTTAGTTACGTGTTTCTAAAAGAACACATATTGAACATCTTGAATGGTTTGAGAACTTTCAATATGCTTATGATGAAACACGAATAGAATATTTTGACTAGTTCAAAGATATTCGATTTGAAATTTTGAAAACTATATCTTTAAAATTTATCATGAGTCTTTGAATTGTTCAAAGATGTTTGATATGATCAAACATATGAATTTATGGCAATTAGTTTTAAGGTTATTTAATGAATATGATTCTTACTCAATATTATTCTTCTACGATTCCATCGTTATGGAATTGATCAGTGGGATAAATCGAATCTTATATGATTTGGTTCGTTTGATATTGAGTGTTACCAAATTAGTTTCAATACTATTGGGAATATTCTCCAGTAACACTAATTCGTCCTTTTAATTAAGGTTCCATTAGTTTCTACAGTTACGTATATGATATGTATAAGTAGAAAATTTGAATCTTGAAAAGTTTGAGATTTGAATCTTTCTTTTGTATAACGGTTATATAATTGAAAAGTACTTGCGCCTCAGAGGTATAAGTAAAAGTTTATCATTTATTCTATTTAATAGAATATTGTATTCTATTTGATAGAATATATTTTTATGATCCCGAGTAATAAAATTATTTTTCTACTTGGTGTGTAACATCAGATGTTAACGATTGTAGAAAATACTTGACTTATTGAAGTCAAATGTGAGAGTGATAAACTATAAATGGAACTACGCATTCAATAAGATGAAAAGACCCTTAGACAGCTTCGATATAAGTCCAATAGGATGTCAGAATCATTTGCGAAGTATTTGATACTAAATGATTCTGTTGTTTTCTTATCGAATAAAAATATCCTATAACTTACAGTGGGAATGATATTTGATACGATTTCAGAAGTTAGTATTGAACCATAGATCTAAGATTGTTCGTAGCTTACTACAATCAAGTTTTGAACTTGATTAAGCTTTCGTTATGAATCGTTCATAAAATATGCAATTTGTTTCCGCAACAAAAGCAAGGTGAGCTTATTAAAGGTTTGACCTTTATAGTATGACAATGAGAAAGGTTATACTCAGCAATCTATTGTAGATTCTGAGGAAACTTGTCTCTAATCACACTAATTGAACAATTAAGGATCTGTTGGTTAATGTTGATATTAAACTGTGTATTTTAGCTAGGAATACAAAGTGGCTTTCTTGAATGATTTCTTCGAAGGAAAGATCCATTTTGATTTCTTTGCTTGAAGAGTTCATTTTCGAATGGCCCTGGTGTTTCTATTCTGCTAAAATTATGGTTTGGTATACCAGCTTATATAGCATATTATAGACTCAAATGAGCTTTTCGAACATCTGTGTTTTCTAATTTTGATATTAGTCAGATTGTATGATTTTATCAAAGCATAGAGAATACATATGTGATAATAGGGTCAATGAGAGCGTACAAATATCTTTCTAATGTTATATATCCTAATGACATTGTCATTATTAATGTAATAATGAGATGTTTGTAAGGTAAAATGTTTACTTAAGTCTTCTTTTGTCCATGAAAGCTGTATGAGTAGTCTCTGTTATATTTGATATAAGGTTTTGTATATGATATAAAACAAGAGACTTGCGAGATACTCCCGTTAGTCATGCATTAGATATGATCTAATAAAGGACACAGAAAGACTATCTGTTTTTCTGTGTGACAATTAGTAAAACTGTTTGACAGTTAGTATGTCTCTTGTATATAATATTTATCTTTCGTAAATGATGATTCCTTTGTCGAAAGAGAAATTGATTAGAATGTCTAATCAATCTTATCTATCATCGAATGATAGCATAATGAATACTATATTATGTGTGATTAAATATATAAATTTAATCGTAATTATTACGAACTATTTTGAAATGTTTTAGACTATAGGATGTGTCTTGAAACATGTTATTTGTTATCTTGGATATATTAAGAATGAGTTTCTTATTCATGGAGAATATAATCTGCAACCATTAGGGTCAAATTAGTTTTGAGTCTAATTATGAAGTTAGACAGTCTACATCATATAGAGTCAGAAAAGATGCAGTGGGAGTGTCACGGTTGATTCTACTGTATTAGTGGAATTAGTTGTAACTTATGAAGTATTGACTTGTGAAGTTACAAAGTGACCTTATAAAGTAGAATTTTTGATATTAGTGTTGTGCTTGCGGTTGTCACATAATTTTTGGATTTGATCTCTAAATACATAGACAACTTAGTATCTGTAGTACAATATTGATGTCACATCTGAGTCATATTGATTATAACTTAGGTTCTACAAAGTATGAATGATGCTGGCTAAGGGAAACGATTGAGTGTGTTGGACAAAATCAATTTGTTATAGCGGACCTACTTTCTGATGCGTACCTCTTGAGTGCTAGGTGAGCTCTTAAGGTCCATGAGTATGTGATACACATTGAGATGTGTCTATGATACTGTGGATTGGCACTAGAGCAAGGTGTGTTGGACAAACTCAATTTGTTATTGCGAACCTACTTTTTGTTTCCTACCTCTTTAGTGATAGGTGAGCTCTTGAGGGCCATGGGTATGTGATACACATTGAGATGTGTATCTGATACCGTGGATTGACACTAGAGAAAATGAGAGAAATTGTTAGGGTTGGCGCTCGGAGTGCCAATCCGGATGGTATTTATATCCGATTCATGAATACGAACAATTCATTTTTCCATAATATTACTTACTTAATGGTAGCACATGTTGTTTTTTATATACGTATTCGATCTAATTACGATTATATTGAAACTAAATATGATTTAGTGATATGTATATATTAGACAAAGACCCTAAGATTTACAACGTAGTGCGCAGTTACAACATAGTTTGTAATTGACATTGGGAAGCGTCACTATAAGTTGTATATTCTCAAATAAAGTTTCTGGTCAAGATTTACTGATACTGGTCGGTTAGTAAAATCCACTGAGACCAATACATGTCGTATATCGTGACTTGGTCCGATGGTTTATCCCAATGAACAAAGAATCTCGGGAAACTCATAAAGACATGTAGGTGTTTATTTGATAAACATTGAACGACTCACTAAAGATTTCCTAATATATGGTACACCAACGTCAATATGAATCTTTTCGAGTCGAGTAGCATAATGGTCCTTCGACTTGAGATATCATTGTGGATATATGAGATATCCTCTACACTTTGATGGCAGTCACGTTACCGATCTATTTATATCAGACCTCTGTCTGTTTGTTGGGTGTGGACTGATGCTAATGATATCCTGTGAGTATCAAATAGAATCTGTCAGTCCTGTGTACAGGGCATAGGTATCATGTACGTATTTGCAATCTAGTAAATCCATGGCTGTGGTATACTTCAGAAGCGAGTTGCGAGTGTTATTTAGAGATCATAAATTTAAAAGCATATTATATTATACCTTAGGGATTTGACGTTATTATCTATATCCTGGGTATAATATTGATTGTCTGTTATGGATGGATTATACGTTTGCAATGACCTCGACTTGCCCAGTTTAGCGAGATTATCTGTGGTCGTCATAATTCATAAGTGGGTGAATTATGGACATGAAATTGGATTTCGTGACGGATAAACCTAAACTTAGGGCGTCCCACAATATGAAGTGTACTCGTTGAGCACTTGGGCAACACTTTATAAATAATATAGATTATTCATAATACTTCACCAAATTAAATAAGTTAATTCAAATCATTTAAACGGTCAAACGAAAATACATACATTTGGGGTATTTTGGTCAATTAATAATTAATATGTATTTGTATTTGATACGAGATTTGATTTTATACATATTAATTAATTGTCAAATGAGATTTTCACACATGCCATTAATATATGTATTTGTCATTTAATGTAAATAAAAATACATATATAATAATAATTGTATTAATTAATTATTTAGGTGTTTAAATATTAAATATCTAGATAATTAAATTATTCAAATATTACATAATTGTTATGCAATATGTTGGATTATTATTGGTTACATATGGCATGATTTTATTAAGCTTAAAGTTTACAAATTGGATTTGTTAACTTAAAGGTTATTATTATTAATTAATTAGATTAATTGACCAAATGACCAAAATACTCTTCTTTAAACCCCAAAGTCGGTTTGGCCTTATTATTTAAAGTGAAAATTTTATTTTCTCTTTCATAAGAGACTCCATGGCCGAACCTCCATAGACAAAAGCTCTCAAAAATTTGTTTGAAGAATCAAGGAAGAAAGTGAAGAAATTCAAGAAAACGTTTAAGAAAATTAGGAGATTTTGAGGTAATCTTCATAACTCTTAAACATAGAAAGTTTGTTTCTTATTCTTGAGCATCTAGACAAGTTCTAGGGTTTCTTTCTTTCTTATATTTTGGGGATTTTTGATTTGGAGGATGGATTTGGAGTCTAGATGCATGTGTGAAGTTAGATTGAATGATATTAATGTAATATTAGTTCAATTTTATCATTTGATGACTTGTTGCCATTCTAGAATATTATGACCACTATTGTAACTCCTATAATTGTTTTTGAGTTCTTCATATGTGGTGGCTTTGGTTAGTGTTAATGTTAATATGATTAATGTTGAGAAAATTGAATTTAAAGCATGAAAATATATGTTTAGTTAGCAAATCAGATCTGGAATTTCTGTGATTTTGGGGATGAAAACTATGTTTTATAAATGTATTAGATGTATTTTGGGCATTGGAACGATTTTCGAAAAGTATTTTGGAGTTGAAATATGCGAAAACGGCGGAAAACGGTGTTATCTGGTGAATTTTGGGCTTACCCGGTTTCCGCTATCCAAACAGTGAATTGGTCACTGTTTGGACAGCCCATGAACTGCCAAAGCACTATTGGAGCTGACCTGGGCATCCCACATATGTGTTGGTTGGTCGGTTCAGACAAAAATATGTTTTATGCCATTTTGTGAAAAAATATTTTCGTAAAAGTTTCGCACTGTTTCTAACCTATTTACGTCATTATTTGATATCGAATAATTATGTTTAGGTGAAATATGAATTAATTATTCATATTGGATATTGAATAATATATTTGGTAATTTTAAAAGTTTTAAAGTTACGATTTCGCCCAAACCGCGAGCTTCCGCTGCGCCCGTGCTAAACCCAACACCTTCTTCAGCTGGCTGATCTTCACTACATCTTGTCCAACGATCAACATGTCATCTACATATTGTAGAAGAGCAAAGAAATTTCCATCTGGAAACCTTTGAATGTAGACACACTAGTCCGCTACAGTTCTTTTATATCTTTGACTTATCATGACCGAGTCAAACTATTTGTACCATTGTCTCGGTGTTTGCTTGAGGTCGTACAAGCAATTCTTTAGGTTGTAAGGAAGGTTCTCTTTTCTTGAGACCTTGAAACCTTCTGGTTGCGCCATGTAGAATTCTTCATTTAGATCACCATTAAGAAATGATGTCTTAACATCATCAAAGTCGATTCCCTTTTTTCTGTAGGAATCCTTTGACTACTAACCGGGCTTTGTGTTTCACCATATTTCTGCTGCCATCTTTCTTTAGCTTGAACACCTATTTGCTCTTCAGTGCTTTCATGCCTTGCGGGAGCTTGATTATCTCATAGGTATGATTCTTCTGCAGAGATTCCATTTCATATTGTATTGTGTGCAACCATTTTCCTTTGTCTTTCTGAGATACAACTTCTTTGAAACTTTCTAGATCCCCTATCAGTAAGCAGAATATAGTCAGATCCTAAGTATCTATTTTGTGGAATCCATCCTCGCTCAGATCGTCGTACTGGAGGTTCACTAGTTTTCGGAGGTCTGCCGTCATTAAGATCTGTGGATGATCCTGTAGCCTCTAATGGAGCGGGTTGTAGCTCCCCCTGATCAACACCATCTTCCTCCTCCAGTTCTGCTTCTGACATATCATGCACCCTATCATTATCTGTGGCCACTCATGTTGGTGCTGAGGTTGTGTCTGGATTTGAATCAATTTTTTCGGCACTGAAATTAGAAGACATCTTAGGCTTTTCAATGTCTTCTATTGTTTTATCTTCAAGAAACATTACATCATTGCTTCTGATGACCTTCTTTTCCTTCGAGTCACATAGACTGTATCTAAATTCCTTGTTTCCATAGCATATGAAGATACATGGAGTAGTCCTTGCATCGAGCTTATGCTTGAGCTCATTGGATACGTGTGCAAAGGCTAAACAATCGAATGTCCTAAGGTGAGAATATGAGGGATTCTTACCAGACCACATTTTCTCCGGAATTTCAAAATTCAGCGGTACAGATGGTGATCTATTATCAGGTAACAGGTGGCACAAACAGCTTTTTGTTAGGGTTGGTGCTCGGAGTGCCAATCCAGATTGTATTTATCTCCGATTCATGAATACGAACAATTTATTTTCCATAATATTACTTACTTAATGGTAGCACTTCTTACTTTTATATACATATTCGATCTAATTACGATTAGATTGAAACTAAATATGATTTTGTGATATGTATATATTAGACAAAGACCCGATAATATATTTGTAGTGCACAGTTACAAAGTAGTTTGTAATTGACATTCAGAAGTGTCACTACTAGAAGTATACTATCAAATAAAGTTCCGGGTCAAGAGTTACTAACACGGGTCGGTTAGTAAAATCCGTTTAGACCAGTACATGTCGTATATCGTAACTTGGTCTGATGGTTTATCCGAATGAACCATAAGTCTTGGGAGACTCGTATAGACGTGTAGGTATTTATTTGATAAACATTGAACGACTCATCAAAGATTTCCTAATAGATGGTACACCAACGTCAATAAGAATCTTCTTGAGTCGAGTAGCATATTGGTTTTTCGACTTGAGATACCACTATGGATATATGAGATATTTGTAGGCATTTCATTTTCGCATGTGAAACCCGATGATGAGTCTCAGTTGGAGGCACTACCTTTTTAGCTAAGGATATTGCAGGAAACGGAGGTCGGAAAGGGAAATTGAGAATAAGTACGTCATCAAGTTCATTGCACAAGTTCACTGTCTTCGTTAGTGCTGCGTTCGTTACTTCGTTCGAACGTCAGGCAGATTGTGGACGTTCGTGTAGCGTTCGAAGGGGCGTTCGAACGAAGTTGGTATTTCTGGTTTTGCTGCTAGCCTCGCACCCCAGCCCAATTAGCCCCCCAAAGCCCATAAAACACATCCCAATTAATAAAACACATTTAAAACACATGGGAAATTAAATTAAATATTAAATAAAATAATTAAACCATTTACCTATTAAATAAAACATAAAATATAATCATACCTAATAAAGATAAATCAAATATATTATATACCAAACTAAACAAATCACATACTAAATTAAAAGGATGTCATGCCTAATTAAAATCAATCATAACAAATTAAATATTTTGTGTTCCTAATCTAGCCAAGATTTGTCCCCCCGCAATCTTTGACTTTCCTTGCTCAAACACCAAATCATATCTCTCTTTAATGCCAAAATCTCTTCCTTGTGAGACAAGGTGAAGCCCTAGCCCTTCTCTATATAAACAACCCCTAACCAAGACATGCACTCGCCTAGCTCATACAGATAACTCACAGAAAAATCATAACACAAAGAGCCTTGGCCACTCACGGCAATAGCAACAGGAAGAACACAAACCATTCCCCTCTTCTCCTCCACTCCATAACTGAAAACAACACCCTCCTAAACCTCTACCCATCACCGAAAATCTCCCCATACAGCAGGCCTCCCTCACCGAAAATATACCTCCAAACAGCAGCCCAAACCACTCCTATTAGCCCTCAAACAGTCCCTAAAATCCCTAAACCAGGAACATAAAAAATGCACTTAATATCCTTAAAATAATCACACAAGACTACACCAAAAACCCACAAAAAACACTCGGAACAGTCCGTTGAAACGTCAAAACAAGTGACCTGAACAGTGAGCAGCAAAACAGAGGCCGAACAGCAGCAGAACAGAGACCGAACAGCAAGCAAAACAGCAAAACAGTGGGCTAGGATGCTAAACCAGTGAACCGGAGAAGTTGAGGAGCTGTACCCTTCCGACGTCCGTGAAACGCAAGCCTGAAAGTTGGCAAAAAAGGTTAGACCTGAGGGTATTTTCGACACTCGTTTTCTGTTTTATTATGTATTGAATATTGCTTGCATGACTGTCATGTTGAAATGTATGTTGTGGCCCCTTGAGTAGATAAATATGCATGAATTATGAGATGTTGTATGTGTTAGACAAAATGACCCATAGCGTCACTATTTGCACATATCATCGTGTTGTTGTAGCAAATTAACTATGTGACAATGAAATTGCACTCTCATCATTTGTGATTAGATCACCATAGATATATAAATGAAGAGAGGTCCCTATGATTAGTTCCTGGACTGAGAATGATATGTGACAGTATCAGTCCCCGAAGGTTTAATCATTAAATATCCCTAGCCGGAGTATTATCGAGACTGGACATCGATAATGCGGAATAGGTAGTATTGCACTTGTGTGCGTTGTGAGGGCACAAAGGCATAGTTCTCATATATATAAGTATCGGATACTTATGCAAGTGCGATAGGAGGTCGTGTTTCACCGATGGTACGGGAAACAGCTTCACTCTGGATAGACCCCTCGGAATCCCATTGGTATTATTACTATGTGTCTATGGGAGGCCGAAATCAAGGTAGGTGTGTATAGTCTTAACCTGAGACTTACATCGCTAATACTTGCGATAATCGGTAGACTTTGGTCTTGGTGGTACATGGCTTTAACCGGTTCTGCGTACACCACTTCTGGGTTTATCAGAGAGTCGTAGTGTATTGGGTGTGATGTCAAGACGGAAGTATCACTCCAGTCATAATGGAGATTATGTCACGCAGGATACGGTATTAGTGCTCTTAAGTGCTGGCCGGCCATCGGGATATTATGACAAGGTCATGTATATCCGATTATAGAGACTAGTTACCAGACATCCGACATGTGCTTCGGACGGGGCAGACACTTTTCCAGCCCCAGCCCTAGCACGTGACTATCCGATACTGGGCTGATATACGCAATACTACGGTATACTACGCTTGATACAGATCTATATATTCCTGTAAGAATATTTCTGGAGAATTGGGTAGGCATGGCGCTTTGCTAGAAGCCAACCTTGTCTTGTAAATCGGTATAAACGTAGTACGAGGTACTTACGTGTTCGGATAGTCCGACGACCGTATTTACTGCCAACATATCCGGAGATCTCATGGGTCGCTTCCTGAAGATTCACCGATGACGTATGACTCGCACTTTAATTAATCTGGGATTAATTAGAAGAAAGAGAAAATTAATCTGGGATTAATTCGATGAGAGAGAAAATTAATCTGAGATTAATTACAGAAATATTTTATCTAGGATAAAATATTAATAATGAGAGAGAAAATTAATCTGGGATTAATTACAGAGATATTTTATCTCGGATAAAGTATCGTTAAAGAGAGAGAACGATTAATTTGGAATTAATCGATAAAATAATATATTTGATATATTATTAGAAATTGGATTTTGACGTGGAATTGAAATTGGATTTTAATTCGGGCGAACGAATTAATTTAGAATTAATTCGTTAGCGACGTGAATAGTGATTTCGCTAGGCGTAATCATTTAATTACGAAGCGACGGAAAATTCGTTAATTTGGAATTAGCGAACCCGAGCCGAGAGTGATTGCGAGCGCATTTGCATTTCGAATTCGAGTGCGGCACACAAGTCACATCAAGCGTCAAATCACTAGTCGCATCAATTGTCAAATCACTTGTCACTTTGAGTGATGTGATGTGACATGACATGTTGTCACTTTATTAAAGTGACTTGATGTAAAAAAGTGAAAAGTGATGGAAAGGCATTATTGCTTTTTGCTTTTGACCTTTTGACTTTGCTTTTTGAAAGAAAAAGGTGGTAAATGCTTTTATTAAAATTTTGGAAAATATAAAAAGCATTTTTACACTTTCTCTCTCTCTCGTATATTCACGTTTTTTAGGGTTTTTGAAACAAGAAAATCGTCTCTCTCTCTCTCTTGGTCCATGACCGATTTCTTCATTTCTTTTTCTGGTTCTGCCGAATTAAATGGAGAAGCTAATGATCTTGTTGCAAGGTCCAAGTGCTAGCACACACCTTGGGTTATACATAGGTGATAGGGAAACGAATTTGTGAGCTTGGAATCTCAAAGCTTGGAGCTTTAATGGAGGACATCCATGGCCGAATTTCAAGGAGGAAGATGACCCAAACCGAGCATGATAGCAGTCCAAAGAGGCCAAAACCGAACTCACACAAGGAGCAAAATGGGTTGTGTTCTTCTTCGCATCAAAACCGACCATTGTGAGTATATTCCGCACCTCCTATGTTGTGTATTCATGCATTTTCTTGCTTGATTTGTTGATCTTGGGACCTATATTAGATCTCAACAATGGTATCTTGAGCTTTGATCAAGCATGAAAAAGTTAGGGTTAAAATTGGGTAAACTCGATTTAGGCATGATTTGGTTGAATTGTTTGATGAAATATGCTTGAATGAGGTTGAATTGAAGTTGTGTATGATCAATTTCATGAAATTGGATTGGATTCAATTTTCCCTAAATTTTGGGCATGACAAATTGGGTAAAATCAATTGAAGCATGATTTGGTTAAATTGGATGATTAAGTATGCTTGTATGTTGATGAATTGAAGTTGTGCATGATCAATTTTCCCCAAATTGGAGGCATGACCGAAATTGGAAGAATTCTAATGTCTTGGAATTAGTTTGTTTTTGATCATTGGATGACTTAAAACAATTGTGGTTAATGTTGTTGAAGTTCAATTGGATTGAATTTTGATTTGGAACATTTTTTCCCTTTTAAAGTGGCTTGGCCGAATCTTAATGACATGAAATTCATTGTGATTTTTTGTTTTAATTCATTGGATGAATTGAATTGATTTGGGAAATGATGATTGTGGATTCAATTGGATTGAAACCGAATCGGATTGAAAAACCCCTAATTGCCGAGACTTAAAGCATGTAAATGGGTTTGATTTTAATAAATTGTGTTGGACACTATTGGATGTTAAAAGTGCATGATTAATTAGGCTAATTGATGTTTTAGAAATGTTAATTGGATAATTAATTGTGTATTACACTTAGGTTAATTAATTATGGAATTTGAAATTTTATAAGTTAATTAATTTGGGCTTATTTTGGAAATTGGGCCTTTTAGGTTGTAATTGGGCTTTTGGGCTTGGTTGTACCAAGTTAGGTTTAGGCCAATTTGGTTGGATCCAATTGGGCCTAAAACCGCATCCATAAAGTCCAATTATGACTTAATGGACCTTAATTATTTAATTGGGCCTAATGGGCCAAAATTGATTTCTGGGCTTATGGGGTAACTCCCGGATTGGATTTTGGTTGTTCGGTTTGACCCGAGTTGACCAAAAGTCCACGCCTTATAGAAATTAATTAAAAGCCCATTGGACTTTAATTAAATAAACATTAGATGTTAATCGGGCTTTGAGACCCGTTGCGATTAAATTTGGAATTTAAGTCGTAAAGGTTCGTTAATAAAAGTGTAATATTTAATTTGGAATTAAATAGTGAATTAGAATTAAATGCGTATTAAATTGGATTTAATTATGTAGTTTAATTTAATTCAAGAATTCGTACTTTGAGTACTTATTCGCAAAACGAGTTTGACTCGAGCAAAAATCAAATCGTTGTTTGAACATTGGATGATCACTAATTATCAGATTAATTAATTGGATTAGATTGATTGATAACATGCTTGTATGAATACATGGTTATGCATGAATAATGTATATCGGATGGATATTAGTCGGGTGGGACAATTTTGGAAATTGTAATAAATTTGATTTATTAATTGGACCTGCGTGTCCAGCCTTATCACCTCTATACTCTTTGTATTCTCTTCTCACCTATTCCCCTCAATGTAAATGAGGTTTCTTTAGAAGTGTAGTGTAACGGGTAGAAGTAAATACATGTGCTAGCTTTGGAGAGAGAAAATGAGAGATTTGATCTAGGATCAATGTAAAGTATCCATCCGCATATCATTATTATTTTATTTCATATGCGCTTTATTATGTGTTTAGAATGCATGTTTAAGGGTGTATGATGATGAGACCTTAATAAAGATAATAAATTGGTAGCCAATTTGCACGCGAAAAACCCTCGTTCAATATCAAGTGTTTTTCCTTCCATTGAGTGATTCTTACTCAAGATCCGAGATTGGCATTGGGTTGTTGGCCAAAGTCAAGCCCTTTGTCCGTCGAAGATGTGTTTTGAATCACGAGAGCTTTGTTCCATATCGGTGTCTTGTCCAAGTTGTGGTTTGTTGGCCAAAGTCAAGACCACTTCTTGTCCATCGACATTGATTACGAAGCTTTCCATGGTCAATGGGTCGCACTTGACTGGGATCACTAGGTTTGTTGTGCCAAAGCCAAGGCTTAGTTGATTCAGAGGAAAAAGGTTAGGTAATACATTGGATGTATTGGCATATATAAGATATATGTTTAGGATTTGGATATCCGCCTACTGGATCTAGGAATTGGATGGGATCCAATTGATCTTCGAGATCTACCTAGTTAATTATCATACAATTTGTTGGCCAAAGTCAAGATTGTGTGATATTTAACGGGATCCTAGCCCACTAGGAAACACGGTTTCCCGAGTACTCGACAGAGGGTTAGAGGCTCGCCGAAAAATAGTGGGAGGCAAGAATTGAATTTGCAATACTCGTTCAATTACTCGCCATACGCGCTCATTCAAATTATTTCGTCGTTAGATTAAATGTTAGTTGGACTAATATTTAAATTGTTGTTTTTATAAACAGTTGGACTGTATTATATTTGATTATATATAATGGATTATATTAATCAATATATTTGAATTAATTAATTTCAGTTTACAGTTGATTTTATAGTTGGACTATAGTAATCAATGTAATTGAGGTTAATTAATTTAGATTATATTTGATTATATAGTTGGACTATTATAATCATTATAATAAATAGTACCACAAATCGTTGATTATATAGTTGGACTATTAGAATCAAGATATAAAAATGAAAGATAATGTTTAAGACATAATCCTGGGTGAAAATGTATTTAAACGGTTTTATTTTTCAAATTGGGAATAAATTTCAGGATGGTCCTGGAAAAAAAAACTTTTTTTATTTGATAAAATAACGTATTATGCCTAAGCCTGGAGTTAAGCAAATAGTAGAGCATAATCTTTGGAAGATCATGTAATGATAACTTAAGTGCTTAATCCATTATGTTTGTCATAATTATGTTCACAGCAAGTATTAAAATTGGATTTTAGATACTTAGTGTGGTACATAAAATATATATATTGATGTTCAGAATCTATTTTGAACAGGATACTGACTTCAATTGAGATTTATCTGCGAATTGAAAACGGGACGAAAGTCGCTGTTTTAACCGTAGATATCTGAATTTAGGAACTACCTTCGGGTTAGTACTTAAATTTAGAAACTGTTATAATGTAGCTAGTTTGACTAGAAACATTATCTCTATATCGCGTATAACCCGCTGCGGGTGTACCTTTATATTCTAGAACACTAAAGTGTTTCATTATATAAAGATGATATTGAGATAAACACATTAGATGTGAATAACAGGATTTATATTTTGAATATAAATAATATCTCAAATATATAACATGACAAATAAATAGCTCAAACTGATTTGATCAGTTAAGAAACTTAATTGTGGCATAGTTGTCAGGGACACTACTAAACAAGAATCGTATATCCGCACTTTTGAAGAGAGGGGTACCAGGACTGATTTGATTCCATTCAAATAAAGTCTACGAATCTAGTCTATTTGGGCAAAGTGCCTAAAACACTATTTACTTGGTAAAAGTGTAAATGCCACCGATCTGTTAGCCCTACTTCATAGTGAAGCAAGTGGGCCCATGTCTAGCTAGGCTAGATATGGATATGAATATTTCGTGACCTGTACGGATGTGGCATCGCGTATGGTTATGTGTTTCTTTTGAAACACAAATCGGAAACTTTTAGAGTTTCGACACGAAATAGACAAATAGATCGGCTAAAATATTAAACCGTCACGGTAAGACCGTAATGAAAATACTTAAGCAATAAGTTTCTAGTATATTTGAAAGAGTATAGTATTCTTTCAAATAAGGACTCCTCCCGGAATACGTCAGTTTGACGGTGTGTCCGAACGGATTAACCGAATTTTGTTAGACATAATAAGGTTAATCACGAGTCGCTCTGAGCTACCATTTCCTTCAACGGATATAGCTAAACAGTGCAAGAACTTATTTTGAATAAGGTTCCATAATAATCTGTTTGACAGATATCATATTAGATATGAACGGGAAAGAAACCGGGTTTCTCATTCCTGATAATTTGGGTATGCTAGGCATATGTTTGGATGATACCAAACTAAAACCCAAATAGGATAAGTGCCAAATGTAGGTTATCCTAGGGATACCATAAGTATTGTACTTATACATCTCACAAGAGAACAATTAGATTGTTACTCACCATACGGTTTTCCTGAAAGGAATACCGATATGCAGTGGTAAGTGGGAGGATAGTATAACTCGATGGAAATCGGAGTAATACTGTTCAAGGCACTGAATCTTAATGGAACATGAATAGTTCATCCAGGATGAGACTATTACCATTAATCTTCGAATACACAAGAACCGCGTAGGTCGGATAGAGTCAGAAAACAACCTGGGGTATGGGTTTCTGATCGCACCTCATAAAGATGTCTATCTTATTGAGGAATACCAACTGACTACGTATGAGGAAGTGATACAAGATATCAACTCCCTAATTATGGCAAAGTGCCATATAATCCGAAATGGATTCCATGTATATCAACCAGTTTGGATACTAGTTGATGTACCACAAGGCATTGTGCCTAATGGTACTTAAAAGTCTTCTAGGAAGACATACATGGATGGCAACATACCAACGTATAAAGCTAGGCTTTAACGGAAAGGTATCGTTATCAACATTGTGTTGATTACGATTCAACCTTTTACCTGTTGCCACGGTAAATCCATTTGGATAATGCTTGTTATTCGATCCATGATTGGATTGAAGCAAGCATTAGGTTCTTGGAATTATCGTTTTGATATAATCATAATGATGTATGATTTAATTCAAAACGAAAATAATTCTAGTGTATATATAAGAAGGTTAGTGGGAGCGCACTGATAGTGGTTGTCCTATAAAATAATGATAATACGTCATTTCTTGGAAATGATATTCCCATAAAATAAATATCGGCGAAAGCTTGGCTTTCGCAATACTCTCCTAGAAACCGTACATTGAAAAATGTACGAGACCTGGTGTATCATACGCTTTGAGCATATGGATTCACAAACAGGCCAATCCGAGTGATAGTCACTGGATTGATGTTAAGAACATCCGTTAGTATCTTAGAGAACTAAGGATGCTGTCTTAGTCTATGGAGAAGGAGAACTTGAAGTGACTGGGGTCACTGTAGCAAGTTTCCTATAACCGATAAAGACGACTAAAAGTCGCAAACGGTACTATATAGTTTGAATAACGGTACAGTGAGCTGGAAATCTTCCAAGTAAGATACTGTTACCGAATAAACACAAATGCGGGTTGTTGTTGCAGCTGAAGCAGCAGCAATAGAAGTCATTTGGGTCGATACAAATCTAATTTAGATTATCTGTTAGCCTGAGCTAGGCGTCAGCACAGGCTAAAGAATTAATGGTCTCATCAACGATCCAGATACATACTTAGATATTCATCTGATTCATTCGGATCATACATCGTGGCGATGTGATGATCGAATAAATCGCATCAAGATGATAATCATGCAAATCCGCTGACGAAAGCATTTCTCAGCAGTTTGAGCCAACCGTACATAGTTCGGGTGTAGGACACTTGAGTGACTGGCTATGTGCCAAGTGGGAGATTGTTGGACAAAATGACCCATAGCGTCACTATTTGCACAGATCATTGTGTTGTTGTAGCAAATTAACTATGTGACAAGGAAATTGCACTCTCATCATTGTGATTAGATCACCATAGATATATAAATGAAGAGAGGTCCCTATGATTAGTTCCTGGACTGAGAATGATATGAGACAGTATCAGTCCCCGAAGGTTTAATCATTAAATATCCCTAGCCGGAGTATTATCGAGACTGGACATCGATAATGCGGAATAGGCTAGTATTGCACTTGTGTGCGTTGTGAGGGCACAACGACATAGTTCTCATATATATAAGTATCGGATACTTATGCAAGTGCGATAGGAGGTCGTGTTTCACCGATGGTACGGGAAACAGCTTCGCTCTGGATAGACCCCTCGGAATCCCATTGGTATTATGACTATGTGTCTATGGGAGGCCGAAATCAAGGTAGGTGTGTATAGTCTTAACCTGAGACTTACATCGCTAATACTTGCGATAATCGGTAGACTTTGGTCTTGGTGGTACAGGGCTTTAACCGGTTCTGCGTACACCACTTCTGGGTTTATCAGAGAGTCGTAGTGTATTGGGTGTGATGTCAAGACGGAAGTATCACTCCAGTCATAGTGGAGATGATGTCACGCAGGATACGGTATTAGTGCTCTTAAGTGTGGCCGGCCATCGGGATATTATGACAAGGTCATGTATATCCGATTATAGAGACTAGTTACCAGACATCCGACATGTGCTTCGGACGGGGCAGACACTTATCCAGCCCCAGCCCTAGCACGTGACTATCCGATACTGGGCTGATATACGCAATACTACGGTATACTACGCTTGATACAGATCTATATATTCCTGTAAGAATATTTCTGGAGAATTGGGTAGGCATGGCGCTTTGCTAGAAGCCAACCTTGTCTTGTAAATCGGTATAAACGTAGTACGAGGTACTTACGTGTTCGGATAGTCCGACGACCGTATTTACTGCCAACATATCCGGAGATCTCATGGGTCGCTTCCTGAAGATTCACCGATGACGTATGACTCGCACTTTAATTAATCTGGGATTAATTAAAAGAGAGAGAAAATTAATCTGGGATTAATTCCATGAGAGAGAAAATTAATCTGGGATTAATTCGATGAGAGAGAAAATTAATCTTGGATTAATTAGGAAATATTTTTTCTAGGATAAATTATTAATAATGAGAGAGAAAATTAATCTGGGATTAATTACAGAGATATTTTATCGAGGATAAAAGTATCGTTAAAGAGAGAGAACGATTAATTTGGAATTAATCGATAAAATAATATATTTGATATATTATTAGAAATTGGATTTTGACGCGGAATTGAAATTGGATTTTAATTCGGGCGAACGAATTAATTTAGAATTAATTCGTTAGCGATGTGAATAGTGATTTCGCTAGGCGTAATCATTTAATTGCGACGCGACGGAAAATTCGTTAATTTGGAATTAGCGAACCCGAGCCCGAGAGTGATTGCGAGCCATTTGCATTTCGAATTCGAGTGCGGCACGCAAGTCACATCAAGCGTCAATCACTAGTCGCATCAATTGTCAAATCACTTGTCACTTTGAGTGATGTGATGTGACATGACATGTTGTCACTTTATTAAAGTGACTTGATGTAAAAAAGTGAAAGGTGATGGAAAGGCATTATTGCTTTTTGCTTTTGACCTTTTGACTTTGCTTTTTAAAGAAAAAGTGGTAAATGCTTTTATTAAAATTTTGGAAAATATAAAAGCATCTTTACACTTTCTCTCTCTCTCGTATATTCACGTTTTTTAGGGTTTTTGAAACAAGAAAATCGTCTCTCTCTCTCTCTTGGTCCATGACCGATTTCTTCATTTCTTTTTCTGGTTCTGCCGAATTAAATGGAGAAGCTAATGATCTTGTTGTAAGGTCCAAGTGCTAGCACACACCTTGGGTTATACATAGGTGATAGGGAAACGAATTTGTGAGCTTGGAATCTCAAAGCTTGGAGCTTTAATGGAGGACATCCATGGCCGAATTTTCAAGGAGGAAGATGACCCAAAACCGAGCATGATAGCAGTCCAAGGAGGCCAAAACTGAACTCACACAAGGAGCAAAATGGGTTGTGTTATTCTTCGCATCAAAACCGACCATTGTGAGTATATTCCGCACCTCCTATGTTGTGTATTCATGCGTTTTCTTGCTTGATTTGTTGATCTTGGGACCTATATTAGATCTCAACAGTATGTTGTGGCTTTGGAATAAAATGAGAGATGTGTCAACTCTCGCGGTATATCGGATGGAAACCCGGACATAAATTTCATAGCCGATTCTGAATGGACGGTAGTATGATCTGTACTCGGGATACAACTCTGACCGGCGTAAACACACACGTATAACGCAAGCGCACGTATCGTTCAAGTAGTATAAAAATATCGATCCCACGAGGACTTAATTCCTACTGTTGTATTAATTGTTGAATCTATTTAATTACAAATATCTAATTAAATGGGAATGAGAGAGATGTTTGATTGATTGGTTGATTGTGGCGGTGTGCTAAATAAAATAAAATAAAAAGATAAAAGAAAATACTAAGGAAATAAAAAGACTTAAAGATCTAGGGTTGTGAATCTTCTAATATCAATTTAAAAGATGAAGTAGTTAAATCATAGTGGGGTAAATTATTGAATTATTAATCTGGAATACTAAATTATGTAAAAGCCTCTTCCGAATGATCATTTACAAATACCTAGTATATCCAATTGAACCATATGTCTATGTCAATTAAATTACCTAGATTCATTAAGATTGAGTTCCAATTATGACTACCCCCGCCCGACATGTATATTCCTATCCTGTAAGGAAATCTATTAAAGGGTTATCTATCCTTAAGGAAGATCGTAGGTTGTTGAGACTAAGGTCTTAAACTTAAAATCCCTATGTCTAGTTCATTTTAAGTTTACCTAATCAATTTTATTAGTGATCGGTTAATAAAAAGCATTAAGATTATGACTCAACAAATAACTCTTCTAATTACCCCAACTATAATCTAACCCTTTTTTAATACGGTGATATTAGAAATCATCACAACCTAGAATACTAACTTAGTTACAACACATAGTTAGGACTAGTAAAACAAAGATAAAAATTACTAAAAAGTAAATGCAGAAAAATAAATAAAATGCTAAGGAAAAAGGAATTAACTTCTACTAAATACTAATTAGAAATCTCCCATAAAATATAATATATACTGTGATAATTTTATCAACCAGCCATAAAGGCGGTAATATTTGTTATTAAACCAGCCATAAAGGCGGAACAGAAATATACCAGCCATAAAGGCGGAATAAAAAATAAACCAGCCATAAAGGCGGAATAATTATTTAATAACCAACCGACCAATCTGGCGGTTATCTTTATTAAGTCCGGTTTATAAATAGTTTATATATTATATTTTAGGGAGATTAATCTAAATAGCAATAGTAAAAGAATTACCTTTTTACCTTAGCGGTGAAAAGTTGAAAAGTTACTACACATAGTAAATAGTAAAAATTGTAAGAAGAAAGAAAGTAAAATTACTATTACTATTAAAAAGTAATTAAAAATATTTACAAAAACTTAAACTAAAATATTCTTAGAGAGAGAAGCTCTCAATTTAGAACTAACAAAGAGAGAGAAAGGTACACTGAAAACTGAAAATTCGATCTCTATTTATAGGCTCGGATAAGGCTCCAGCGTCGCGACGCCCAAATTGCACTAGCGTCGCGACGCTGGGTACAGTAAGACACGTGTCATGTGCTGGTTGGCTGGCTCAGAATCTTATCCGATGACATGGCACTGTTCATGACATCATTGCTTACGTCACGATGACGTGTTTCAACTGTTCATGACGTCATTGCTTGCGTCACTTTGATGATGTGGAAGGCGATGTGGCGACACGTGGGGCGGCGGCCGTCAGACGAAGAAGAGGACGGTCGCGCTGTATGTGATGGCTGATGATGATGGTGGCATGTTGACTCAGTTGACTTGCTGATGTGGCGGCTGATGTGGAAGATGATGTGGCGACACGTAGGATGACACGTGGGGCGGTGGCCGTCCAAGCAATAAGATTTCGACACGTGGCACGGCGCATTTTAGCATCTCTACTGTGATGGTGACACGTGGCACGGCGCACATTAGCAAAGTCAACTTTCTCAGATTCTGATTTTGTGGACCCGGCGCATGTTAGCAAATTCGGCGCACGCTGGGCGTCGCGACGCTTAGGGTCTGGGCGGTGCGACGCGATGAAATGACGATTTTGCCCTTTTGTCCAATTTTGCCCCCAAAACACCTCCAGAATGTCCTGAAACTTTATTTATCTACAAAATAACACAAAACACATCAAAACGTTCATAAAACTCAAGAAACTATACAAAATATTAAGTTAAATGAGTGGGAAATAGTGATAGAAATACCACTCATCACACCCCCCAAACCTAACATTTTGCTAGTCCTCGAGCAAAATACAGAATAAAATAACATAATAAAATTTAACTAAGCCACTTTCGTAGGGATCACGGTTGCATTTAGCGTATGCAACAAGCCTTTAAACCCCTAGGTGTCCCTAGTGGACGAGTTGTAGTCTCGTGAAGGTTTACAGCAATGATACCCTCAAACATTTTACAAAAGTAAAAAGATAGTGAAACTAATGCACACAAAAGCAAAAAGACAAGCGAAAAGAGAATAAAGATGTTAGTGACTAATCAGGTGAAATTTCTAATCCAAGTTACTAGATGTTTTGTTTCATTCTAAATTACTGAATAAGTAAATTCTCCGATTATTTTTACCATTCTTCATATACACAGCCAACAAAATATTAAACAACTCATTTTTGCCCACAACAGGTATAAGTGCAGTTGATAAGAGAGTAATATTTTTGTCCTAAAGTTCTATCAGATTTCACACCTTTTGTAGCAATGGAATAATTTTCTGATTTTTCTGATTTTTTCTTTGATTTTTTCTCTATTTTTTATTTATATACAATACCTTCCGTCTATGTAGCGAGCTTTGGGTCGGTGACTCCCAAACCAGTTGGCTTTAGGGCATCAGGTGTTAAGACACCCCTAAGGACTTAATTACTCAGACTTCAGATTAAGTATTATATATATTTATTTTCTATCATTTTTGATCCATGTAACGAGCTTTGGGCCAATGACTCCCAAACCAGTTGGTTTTAGGGCACTAGGTAAAATACCCTTACAGACTTAATAACTCGGATCTCAGATGTTTTTTTTTTTTTTTTTTTTTTTTTTTTTTATTCCATTACTATTTATAGATGCTTCCTCAATTAAATAAATTAGAGCACGGAATATTACAAACTTTTCAATTACAGCTCATGTCCGTATGTTACTATGTATGTTGATAATATCTGCTAACTAAGTATATGAAGATTCATTTTAATCAGTTTTATGGAGAATTTACAGATTTAATAATTCAAAAGTGAATAAACAAAAATTAACTTGTTTTGAATTAGGTTTGAAATACGTCTCAGGAGTGGAAATTCCTTACACAGCTATTTCTTACCAAGTTCATCTTTTAGTCAACATAACAACAAAACATTTCTACTGGTCAAAAACTATAATTTACATGTTTTTTTAGAATTAATCAAAGGCTCAGTTTATGGTGTGTGACTAACTGTCGAATGGACTTCCCGTTGTAGATTCCCCAGAGGGAAGGTGGAGCGAGGCTCACTTAAGTACCCTAGCCCCTTAGGCTCTTATCGCTTGTTGTCAGGAATAAACAACGAGTCCTCCAAACTAGTCTGTCACAACATGCTACAAGTGAATGATTATCTAGGTGCCTCCACAGCTTTTCCTTATAAAAGGTAGTGAGTGAAGGAAGACACCAAACCATCACCTAGCTTTAAATATGCCCTTTGTTTTTATTAATTTTTTAATTTTTTTGTATTTTTCGAAAAATTTTGGACTAAAAATAAAAACACAATACAAACAAGTACTATTAATACAAACAAGTACTATTAACTATTCCTCACCCCCAAACCTAAATGAGACATTGTCCCCAATGTCTTAAAAAGTAGAAGAAGAGTTTAGAAGATAGTACCTGATTAGTTGAAATTCTACAGGAAATTAAAGGTTAAGATCCAGATTAATTCTACGCCTCTTACCACGATCATCCTCGGACCATTTTATCTTTGAAATGATAGGATCAACTTTCGGTTCATAGGCTATGAGTTGGTCTATTAGATCTGGAGCAGTTCTGGCAGTGAAAAGGAGTTCTTTCATAGGTTTTGACACGAACCCATTTCTCCGAGCATCATCAAGAAACCACAAAGAAAATCATAAAATCCATCAACGTTGAGTAATCCAAGCGGTTTCTGGTGTATGTTCAGGTTCGCCCAAGATAGTACTATAAAATTTCCTCCAATGTTCCTAAGCCACCTGGCAAAGCAATAAAAGCATCAGAACGATTAATCATTTCTACCAGTCGTTCAGACATACCTGGCACGATCAGTTCCTCTCCGTTTGATGATCCAATAAGATTCGCCTCTGCCAAGGGTTTTGGGATGATTCCCAAAACATGACTGCCTCCTTCCTGTACGGCCTTTGAAACGATCCCCATTAGTCCAAGATTACCTCCGCCATATATTAGGTTCATATTCCTTGCTGCTAAGACTCGACCCAATTCCTGTGCTGCTTCTATGTATTGTGGTTTAGTACCAACAGTACTACCGCAAAACACACAAATGTTCTCAACTCGTCTTCTTGAAGTGGCTTCCATTTTTAATGTATTTCTTTCTTAACTCTGGATGCCTCCAAAGGTGCAATGACGGGCTGAATTTATAGTACCTGAAAAGGGTGATTACAATAATAGCACTAGTATCTTCCAGAGGAAGATTAGTAGCTAAACAACAAAAGAAATCGTGAAAGGTCAAAAAGTCTGGATCCTGTCTACGAAAATAAAGATAATTACAACAGAAAAGCGAATCAAAGCAATAATTAAGGCAACAGAATTGTGTATGCAATACGCCACTTGCTTAGTATAAATTCATTAGGATGCGTCTTAAGATTTCATTCCTTATTCAGCCATCGTTAATGAATTGTTTCTCCTCTTTAATTGCCAAACACAATTCCTTCTGTCTTAAAATACTCCGTTTGTGCTTTTCCCTACAAAATAACACACAATATAAAAAAGTTCACACAAATATGAAAACAGAAATTACAACAAATTGCATGGGTTGCCTCCCTGCCAGCGCTAAATTTTTCGTCTTCAGCCAGACGTGACTGAAATCCATCTGTTAAGGAGGTTTCAGCGTCGTTTTGGATGTCCTATTAAACAAAATCCGTGAGCGTTGCTTTTGAAGGGTCTCTTCCAACGGTAAAGTGGCAAAAGAGTTTTGTCTCATTCAGTGCTCGTGCCACCTTTTTTATCTTTGTTGCTCCATGGTTCCTGAAAAGAAAGAAAGAAAATCAGGAGGTCTTGTATGGTGCTTGACTTGGAATGGAAGTTCCATTCTGTCAAGCTTCTGGTTGATATCTTTATTTGTACTCCCCAAAACAGCGATGTTTTCTCCTGAATGCTCTAGATCTTTAATAAAGTCAGACATTTGCTCCTCCATTTGCTCTGCTTCTTGCTCCACCTTTTCTTCACAGATGTATTTGAAAATTTCTGCATTCACTCTTCATCTGTCATCTGTGAAATACATGTTTCAAATTGTTAACCTGGAAGAAAATGTCAGATTTTAGGTCTTCATCCTCTGATCTGGTTGAAATGATTGGCTCAGGTAGATCTTCATCAAACATTTGTGCAATGGAATCTCCAAGATCTTCATTTTGAGGATACAGAATTCCATCCTCAATTTTTGATGTATTTGGGAAAACAGCTCAGTTTCATCCTCGTCATAATCTGAAAAATAGAAATCAAATCGAGACTTTGCCGGTTCGGGTTCCTGAACTGATACCTCTGGTTCTTGATTCTCCTCAGCCTCCTCTTTGCTAAGTGTCATCGTGAATTTTGGTACTCTGAGGCTTCATCTGAAAATGATTCTTCAGGTATATAGCTCTGGTTTTCTATTAATTGTCTGATCTGATCTGTCATTCTCTGTATGGATTCCTGCGTTACTATGAATTTGTGCATCAAATCGAACTGCTTGTTCTTTGAACATGTGAATCAATTGATCTTCCTCGGATGGTTCTGGTTCTTGATAAGAATCAAAGGAAGATGGTGGATAAGATGAAAAATGTGATGATTCTTCGTACCTTGGTTGTTTCCAAAAATTCTGCCACTCTGAAAGATAAATACATTGATCGCTTGGGTGGTTACCATCACAAATTACACATCTCCCCATTTCATTTTGTTGAGCAAATGTGGTATTGCTTGATTCTGAATTCCAGTGATATTCGTTGGGCTGAACAACAGGCCTCAGAAAACTGGACTGTTGCTCCCAGATTTGGGGTGTATCTTCTTGTAAGGCTCGTGATTTCTCAATCTCCCAGTAGTGTTCCATTTTTTAATCACCTGAAAACAAAAGAAATAAAAATTACAAAATAAAAGAAAGAAAATTAGATATAAGTAAATTTGATAGTTTCAAAATTAACAACTCAAGAAAAATAAGTCACCGGCAACGGCGCCAAAAACTTGACCGGCGTAAACACACGTATAACGCAAGCGCACGTATCGTTCAAGTAGTATAAAAATATCGATCCCACGAGGACTTAATTCCTACTGTTGTTATTAATTGTTGAATCTATTTAATTACAAATATCTAATTAAATGGGGAATAGAGAGATTGTTTGATTGATTGTTTGATTGTGGCGTTGCTAAATAAATAAATAAAAAGATAAAAGAAAATACTAAGGA
>SKCR01043797.1:0-37029 GCA_019454045.1 Zanthoxylum bungeanum
GGGGTACACACGTGTTCGGATAGTCCGATGACCGTATTTACTGCCAACATATCCAGGGATCTCTTGGGTCGCTTCCCAAGGATTCACCAATGATATTTGACTCGAACGAATTAATTTGGGATTAATTATGAGAGAGAAAATTAATCTGGATTAATTACGGCAAGAATTTATCTGGGATTAAATTCGTCTAGAAGGGAGAATTCCATTAATTTGGAATTAATCGGTAAAATAAATTTAAAAGTTAAATTGGATTTTTCTATGTAATTTATTTATTTGGGCTAAAATAATATATCAGATATATTAATTGAAATTGGATTTCAATACTGAATTAAAATTGAATTTTAATTCGGGCGAACGAATTAATTTGGAATTAATTCTTAAGCGACTTTCGTAATAATTTTGCTAGGTATTATTATTTAATTAAATTGGATTTAATTACGTTGCGACGGAAAATTCTTTTAATCGGATTAAACGAACCCGGGCCCAAAATGTGTTGTATAAGCCAACTAGATTTGGAATTTAAAGTGGTGGGACCCACTTTACTTACATCATTTTTGACATTTGATGTGAGTAGTTGGATGTTATAAATGTGACATTTTAAAACACACAAAACCAAATTTGACTTAACTATTCATTCTCTGTCTTCTCTCAAAATTGCTGATTCTTCATCTCTTTGGAGGAGAAAATTTTGTTTCAATTTTTGGGCAAAGATAGCACTTTCGGAGTCAATTGAAGGTGACAGGGAAACTCACCCAAGAGTTTGGAACTCAAATACAAAGCTTGGAGCTTCTACAACAGAGAAAGTTTTGAATTTTCTCATCCGCTCAATGTAAGTTTTTTCCGCAAACTTTTCTTGTTTATTCACACACAAATCTCTATTTAGAGACCCTGGGCTTGTGTAGGACACTAACAGATGATACCCTCACGGATCATGATTTGGCCATGTTTGCAAAGAAGTTTAAGAAATTTCTTAAGCTGAAGAAGAATGGTCGTAACAGAAATAGGAATAGGGAAGATGAGCCTAGAGAGAGTAGACACAGTATGATGGAGTCTAGAGAGGATAAAAGGAGCGAACCCCGAGGTATCCAATGTCATGGGTGTGAAGGTTATGAGCTTATTCGATCTGAGTGCCCCACATACCTTAAGGCTAAAGGTAAAAGAGTCATGGCAACCTCCCTTAGTGATTCAGAAGGTGGCTATACTTCTGATGAGTTTCCTAAGAATAAGAGCAAATACATGACTTTTGTTGCTAGTGTGACTGATGAGAGAGAGAATGATGTTAATGATGCTGATTCAAAGGTCTCCCTATATGAGTCTGTAGATGAGGATAATCTTCAGGTAGCTTATGCTGAACTATTTAATGAGAGTTTAGCTATCAAGAACACAAACATAGAGGTCAATAAGAGGCTGAATAAAGTAGATCTAGAAAAGAATGAAGCTCAAGCTAAGTTTAAACACAACCTTGTGATGATTAATGACCTCGAGGAGAGGAATAGAGGTTTAGTTGATAGAATCGAAACTATAAAACTGAACTAGAAGATGCTAGAACCCAATTATTTGTATTTTTTAGTGGGAATAAAAAACTAGATCGCATGTTATTAATTAGCTTTGAACCTAATTGCGATAAGGCGTCATCGTCTGTAACTGTGTCTGTCCCTCATAAACATGACTTAGGCAAGAAACCTGTTGAGTGCAGTCATGTGATTCCTCATGATGTTCCTCGTCCTATGACCCAACCTCGATCTATAGGTATTGTAGGTAAACCTCTATCTCATCCGAGATTCGTTTCTGTTTGCCATCACTGTGGCAAGGCATGACATATTAGGCCTAAGTGTTTTATGTAGCAAAACCATAAAAAAGGCCTAAGAATGTGTCACCTAGATTTGATTCCTTAAATCTAGTGTCTCAAGTATCTGCACTAGCTAAACAGACGCAAATTATTAGTGAGAAACTTGCTGTGTTGGCTGGGAATACTCAAGTGAAAGATATTCCTAAAAAGGTTTGGGTGAGGAAGCAAGATGACTTCCTATCTACTTCTGAATGTCTTGATAGACATGATGTGAGTGTACTTTGGTGTAACTCTACTTTGAAGTTGCATTTTATCTCCCAATTGCATGTGTGCGCGAGTGTGTTTGTTATTTATTTATATTTTTTGCACGTCTATGTTTTTTGCATATGGGTGGGTATGTTGTTTTGTTTTTGTTATATATTCCTTGGTATATAGGATGGAAACCCGGACATAAATTTCATAGCCGATTCTGAATGGATGATAATATGATCTGTACTCGGGATACAACTCCACGTACCATTGGATATTGACAAGCTATTTTTGTGTCTTTATATATTTTTGGATTAAAAACTGAAAAATAAAATAAAACAAAAATTATAAAATAAAAATATCAAAAATATTTTTTTTATGGCTTGTAAGAGCATGAAAAACTTGTTGCATGTGATCATGGTATGTAGGATATATGTTTATGCATGTGTAATATGATTTTATTTTTCTTGATGCTCTATATGCATAAGTCTGTGTGGTAAAAACCCTTAGTATATCTTATGCTTTCACTTCACATACAAGTTTTTATTATTGTCAAGACTTGGTCCCATGTATGAGTTTTTGGACTGGCAGTCTAATCTCTATCATACTTAGCTCACTAAATAGTGTGACCTTTGACTAGATGACCTTATACTATCCCTTGCAAAAGTACAAAAGAAAGAAAATAAAAAAATAATACATGAGTCTCAAGTGAAAAAGTGCCAATGGGCCAAATTCAAAAGATAAGAGCAAAAACCCTTCACTCGTAAGAGTATTTATTTATGAGCTCAAGATAATTAGGGGTAGAATTTTATAGCCTGCAACCAATATTGCTTAATTTCAGGTCCTAGTGGTGCTGGGTTTGAATACCTATTTAGTGGACTTGGTTTGTTAAGAGATGAGATTTCTTTGGCTATGTACTGCTCATAAAGTAAGGTTTTAAGCCTTGATTCGTTGTGCACTTATTTTTCACGCAAGTGCTTGTTATGCTTTGGTGTTTATATCATATGCATGCGTGTAATATTTAGCAAAATCTAAAGTGATGCATATTATTTCATGTCACAAACAGCTGAATACTGACTGGGTATCATTATGCTTGCTTGTAGTACTGTTTCAGTCATTTTTTTATTGCATTTTTTTTTTAAAAAAATTCATTGTGAGCTTATGTATGCTTCATTCTTTTGCATACTATTTTTCGTGTGCATATTTATGAGTGTTTACTTCCCGTGTGATATTGTTAAGCTAAATCAGTAGGTTTGTTAGTGAGGAGGAGTAAGTCTTGTTTACATATACTCTTGCATGTGTTGTTTATCCTGGTACCTTCACTCTTTGTCATTTCGTGACAAAAAAGGGAAGAGTAATATATGGTAGAGTAGTAGTATATGGGAGTCGTAGTATATCCATTTGACTGGTATTTGGAAAAGGGGGAGTCTGATATCTACTATCTATGTATATATGCATGAGTTTTATTGTTGCTTTATCTATTCTTTATAATCCATGTGCTTTTCACGATATGTTGATGTTTGTGGATGTTTCAAGTAAGCAAATTTGGTAGCTGTGGTGGCATTGATTTCAAGACTACTTGGTTAGGTATTAGATTGAGTCTTATTATAATAAGTCACTGTCATGATGGTTGGCAGTTGACTATTTTCATTTTGGATCTTTTACCGTAGTCTTTGTATTAGGTAGTGTTTTGTCACGAAATGCCTAAGGGGGAGGTTTTTAGTTCCATTTTTATTGGCAAAGTCCGTTACGAAACAAGTTAAATTGAGTTGTAATGAGTCTTGAAGATATCAGAGCAATTGGACAAGTATTTGGACAAAATCTGATGGAGTTATCCGAGTAATATTCACTCTTTTGAATATTCCAGAAGCGTTAGAGCTTCAATTGACATGCGGTTAGTTGTATTGTAAGGTAGACTCGAAGATGATCACGTACATATAAAGAACGCATGATTTGGGCAAAGGACGAGAAAATTACAAGCATTTTAAATTACACCTGAAAACCATTCTGTGACCCGCGTTCGTGTGGCGTTTGTATTTTCTTTGAACATTTTGAGGAAGAAAGTTTACATTTGAGTTGCGTTTGAAGTGAGTTCGAACGCCCGTGCGTAAGTATGATACTTTAGATACGTTTTAAACCCAAAATAACACTAAAAAATCCTTTTTATTTTCCCTAACTATATAAGCAAACATTGAGCCGCCTTCACAAATGTTGAAAACATATTATCTTGAGCCTAAACACATTATTAGTTTTCAATGTTCTTGTTCTTACCTTGGAGCCTTATTTATCTTCTTGTCTTCTTTGTTTGTGGTGATATTGATCTTTGTTAAACCATCAACACATCAAAACCCAATTTCCTAAACCTTCAGAGTTCTCAAGGAGGAAGATTAATAGTCGGAGTTCCCGCGTACTTGCAGAGTTGATCCGTTCAGAGACTTCAGAGGTTCTGAAGGAACCGTGGGGTATGAGCTCAAGGAGTTCTTCGAGTTCTTGAAATTTAGAGGTACTAGAGTCAGTGAAGTTGCCACCATAGATCTTTTACCATCACTGTAAGTTTTTCTCATATACTGGATTTTGGGCTGATAGTCTGTTGGGATTTATATCCTAAAGCTTCATGTACTATAAACGGAATTGATTATTGTAATAATAATAAATGCATTATTCATTTTTATCAAAGTTGTTTGATTTATATCGCATATTGTCCAATTGTCTTGTTTACATTGATTACTATTGTACCTTCAGACTTAGTGTATGTTTGATGCACAAGAGGATTTAAGTCTGAAGCTAGTAATCCAAATAGTTCATAGAGAGCAAACAAAGATGGTACTTTGTTTGTGGTTTATCTATAGTTACGGTCCATTCTATACTTGTATGATGACCTTGATCCAGGATCGTTCATGTAGTGACATGGGAATAGAGGCACCTTGTATGATGAGATCATTTAGGACTGGACTCAGATAAATACGAATTTCGTTTAATATCCGTTAAATGAAGAAATTCATTTTATCTAATAGATGGTCATATATGGATTCGATCTTAATCCTGAGTGTACTACGAACTCCTGCATGACAGGCTATGTCCTTTGATTTACTATGGTGAGGTTGGTGTTGCATTCCCGGCTAATAACTACATATTTTGGGGATATGGTTTGGTATGTAGCTGGGAACGTTTTAAATAGATATGGAATTCAATTCTTCTTACAAGAAGCAGATGAATATCTATTTTAAGAGTTGATTCGGGACTTGAACAATTTGAGCGCTCAACTTTCCTATTGCGAATAGAAAGTTTTATAATCATAAATGTTATGAATTAATTGTTCATTATAGAATCAATGGTGCTTAAGAGAAAATATTTAGATGGGCTTAACAGACTTATGACTCGGCTCTATTTATGAGATATTCGTGAAGGGCTATATCCATATGTAATGACTATATCGATGGACACTGAAGTTGTTCGGTTTATTTAATCCATCTACGGTAACGGGAGTTTAACTTCGAGTTTTTAGTGGAATAACTGTTGGGATGTATGCTGCGGTCCATTCTATATTTGTATGGCGATCTTGATCCAGATCGTCCATGTAGAGACATGAGAATGAAGGCACCTTGTATGATGCGATCATATATGACTGGACCCAATAGAAATGATATTCTTATAATATCTGTTAAACAAATGAAATTCATTTCGATCTACTAGATGATCATATATGGATTGATCTTAATCATGAGTGTACTATGAACTCCTGCATGACAGGCTATGTCCTTTGATTTACAAAGGTGATGTTGATGTAGCAGTCCCGACCAATAGCTACGTACTTTGGGGGATAGTCTGTTGTGTAGCTAGGAACGTTTTACATAGACATGGAGTTCACTCCTTCTTGCGAGAAGTAGATGGGTATCTTTCTTAAGGGTTGATTCGGTGCTTGAACGATTTGAGCGCTCAAGTCTTTCTATTACGAATAGAAAGATTAAAAATTCACAATAGTTATGAATAAATCATTCATTAGAGAATCAATGGTACTTAAGGTAAAAATAATTAGAGGGGTATAACATACATTATGACCCGACTCTAATTACGAAATACTCGTGAAGGGTCAATTCGTATGTAATGACTATATCGATGGACACCGACTTGGTTCGGGTTAATATATCATCTGAGGCAACGAGAGTGCAACTTCGGTTTTTTAGTGGAATAACCCGCAGTTAATATTTCGAAATATTTAATTTAGAGCTTAATTAATATTTCGAGATTATTGGAGCTCGGAACCGTAGGTCCATTTGGTCCCCGTGCTAGCTCGATATACTATAACGGATTTAGTATAATTGGATAGTCCAATTATATACTCACAAATGTATAAATATTATTAATATGATTAATAATATTAATTATGTCACACTTGGAACTATATATTAAAAGTTAATATATGATTTGTATAATAAATGATTATATGATAATTATTTTTTATTAATAAGTAAATTATATATGATATAATTTAAATAAAGGAAAAAGTTGTAATTTTCAAATTAAAGGGTTTTGGAAACCCTTGATTTAATTTTGGAAGTTACAAATTTATAATGGCATTAATCTTTTTGATTTTGTAACATCTTTGACTTTATGTAAAGTTAATATTACATGTTACAAAATTAATAAAGAAACCATTGCCGATTTTTGGAGGAAAAGAAAATGGAAGAATTTTATTTGTTTTGGCAATTAAATCTCTTATTTGAATCTTACACCTTTTTGAAAGGTAATGACATATTTAATTTTTGTAACATCTTTTTATTATGGTAATTAAATATTAGATGTTACAAAATTAAATAAAAATCTTACCCTTGGCCGATTCTTGCATTGGATGGGGAAGGGAGTGGTTGTTTTGTTTTGGAAACAATTTGACCTAAGTATATAAAGAAAATTTGATTTTCTTTTGGCCTATCTTATTCTTGAAAACCCTAGCCTCCATCTTCTTCCTCATTCTCTCTCAATAGTTGAGAAAAGAAAAATAAGAAAAATAAATAAAGTGTGAAAGAATCTCTAAAAAGTTTAGGGATTTATCTTGTGAGTGTAGCCCACCCTATCTTCCGTTGGTTACGAGACATAGCTCGGAAGATCAAATGGTAGATCCGATCCAATCACATAAACTCACAGCAACTGAGTGCATGCATAAAAGGAAATCGATCAATGGTCTTAACTTGATCAAAGGCTAGTAACTTTTGGCTGATCATAATTCTCATGCTTATTTATATGTTATTTATATGCATGTGTGATGCTTATTCACAATATATATATATGATTCACGTGTGGCTTATTATATGCATATGCGTGGCTTAATGTTGGAATATGATCATGCGCAAAAAAAGAACAAGTACGCATGGAGATTGGCCAAGGCAGGTGCTGATACCATGGCTCATGAGCTGGTCCATGCCACACATGCACTTGGAACTGATATGGACGTGGCTAAAGCGCCCGTGTGAAGCAAATCAAGACATGTTTGGCGCATGATCAACGGTTGATGTGTGTGACTGGTTGATGATAATGCATGGGATATGAATGGTTGCAGCCTAATGTGAATTCGGCAGTGAATAATATATGTGGGCTGTTCTGGAATTTTTGGCAGAGAAATTCTGGATTATATTGAGAAGGGCAGAAAATTTTTTCAAGGTCGATCCCGGGTGCCTAAGCTGCTTCCGCTGCGCGAGGAAAGCGTTTCCTACAATTGGCATCAAGAGCGAGGATGAAAAATGTTCTTAACCCTTCTCTTTTTCATTTAAAGTTTCTGTTTTTAATATATTTATATGAGTTATAAATATGATATGCATGTTTAGATGAGTGGACACAATATAATATTCATATGATGAATGTTTTTGTTATTTCATGTGATGAATGGATTTTGCATTGGTCGTAAATTTTTCCGGCTCTTATTTTTGTAGTTGGTTTTGTTTTTGGGATATAAGGCCATAAGGCCATTGTTTACATTTGTTGTAATTTTAATTTTTAATGTAAAATTTCAATTTTTGTAATTTGGAGCACCGAAGTCGCTAAAAGGAGCCAAAACCACTTTGAAGCGGGATTTGAAGACCAAGGGATGCCTTGTTGAATCTTATGTACTAATTAGATTAGTATAAGAAAAATAAGAGCCCGGTCAATGCAAAATATTTTTTATGTTATATGTATGTTTATTTCGAATTGTTTGAATAACATGTCATATAGCTTAAGGTGCCCACTCTTGCATTTTACATGCCATAACATGTTTTAAATGCATTATCATTATAGACATAAAAATATGATTTTATGTAATTTAAAGTGTTTAAATTAGAATATGATATGCATGAAAATCAATTAATTGGATTAATTGGATTTATGGTTTAAAATTTGAATTCTAATATATTGGGCTTAATTGGTGCATAATAAAAATCCATTGGTATATAGGATGGAAACCCGGATATAAATTCCATAGCCGAATCCGAATGGACGATAATATGGTCTGCACTCGGGATACAATTCCGCGTACTATTGGATTTTATAACGCACTAAGATTTATTAAAATGTTTAATTAAAATTTTGACCATTTTAGAATTCCATAAATTTAAACTTATTAGTGTCTAGTATTTTAAGAGTTAAAATATGATAAGTCACTAATATTGCTCTCACATTAAATTAGTTTAATATAGTAAAATAATTAGTAAAGACTAATAGACATTAGTGAGACAAATTTTAAGAGTTAAAATTGTTAGGTCACTAATGGTGAACTAGTGTAAATTAAATTATGTTTTAGTAGCCATAAGTTTATTCACACTAGTAATTAAAATAAAATATTAGATATTTTATAGATAGAAACCTTAATTTTAAAATAGTGAGTAGGAGAGGGATATACGACAATATATCCCGCGATCTCCGTTGTTAGTCCAAAAACGTGAGATTCAAAAGGTGCCTCGAGACGGCTTTGCTTTCGTCCCCCTACGGATGGTGTCCATTTTGGGTCAATATCAGGTTTGGGTTCCGAGAGGATAGGGATTCTAGATGTATCTTGTGAACTGACCTACCCTACGGCGGCACTTCACTCGTTAAGTCCAAGAATCCCGAAACGGCGGGTTACACTCACAAAGGAATAATTATTTGTTAATAAAATTCCTTTATCGAATGAAACGGTAGTTGTTTAATATAGGAATAAGAGTTATTCCCGCATATATTAAATCGACTGAGATTGTCTCGATCCATCATGCAAGAACTTGACCTACCCTACGGCGGCACTTACTTGTGGAATGATAGATTTCCGTGGCATAGTAATTCTCTTAGGTTTCTAATTCGTTATTCATGGTTCATGCATCATGTTTAATTTTATGCCAAAATTGTTTGATGATTTTAATATGCGATGAATGAATGTTAAATGCATGTTTATTTTATTTACTAGCCATTGTTTCTCCAATTATTTCCATACTCTCAAAAGATAAATTAACGGGAGAAAAAAATATGTTATGTGGAAAAGTAAAATGAACGCTATCTTGGTCTGCGAAGACTTAGAGTTTGTCCTGACGGAGGAGGAGAGTCCTCCCGAGCCAGCCAGAAATGCTGGCCAAGCTGTGCGCGATACCTACCAGAAATGGGTCGCAGCAAATGAGAAAGCCCGCTGCTACTTGCTAGCTGGGATGTCTGAGGTTCGTGCTGCAAAGCATGAACTGATGGCTCTAACATCTCAGATGATCGCGTCATTGCAGGGCATGTTTGGGAAACTTTCGGAGCATCAACGCCTTAAGGCCATGGTCTCAGCGATGACTGCTAGGATGAAGGATGAGACATCATTCCGAGATCATGTCTTGAAGATGATGACCTATCTCAACACTGCTGAAACCCATGGAGCTCGTATTGACGAGCATAGCCAGGTGACCATGATTATAGAAACTCTTCCGAAGAGTTTCCTGCAGTTTAAGAGCAACTATGTTATGAAAAAGTTGACTTTTACTTTGACCCAACTGCTTAATGAGCTCACCCATTACGAGTCCATGCTACTGGATCCTCGTAAGCCCAGTGCTAAGACAAATGTTCTTAAATCTTCAAAAGAAGAATAACACTGGGAATGCTGAAGGTATAGATACTTCATGTACGTAAAGACCTTGCTGAAGGTAACTTTACTATAAGAGTCAGGATAGGGGATGCTGTTTCAGTAAAGCAGTGAGCGTTATCAGTTTTCAATTTTTCAAATAAAAGTTATTTGAATTTAAAAAAAATGGTGTTTGTTTCTGTTTTGCCATGGAAATTTGATTTCTGTTGCAAAACTATTACATGATGGTTATCATTTTATCTAATAATAATAGTTATTATTTCATAAATGGATTGCCTAAATGCTAAGGAAACTAGGAGATAACTTGTATGTGTTAAGACTGTTAACACATAAGTGTAGGACACAGAAATCGGCAACGCTGTTCTAGGCTCGCGGCCTAGTTGGGAGTACGAAATAGCCCACGTGGGACTAAACGGAGAAATAATATGGAGTCGCCACCCGGTGTGAACCGGGACAAAGATTTAAGGCCGCACTCTTCCCTCGCAAGGAAAGACCTCAAATCATTGGGTTCGGAATGGTCCCTTACTTATGCCACTTGTAATGATGTGATTTGTGTAATAATTTAATCGAATCTAGCAAAATGCATAATTACAAGGCTCATATCTAAGTTTGCATATAACCTATGTCCGAATTTGCATGCATAAAGGTAAATTGAAATACGGCAAGCATACAACTTCATAAGCACACCATGTTCATGGATACGGAAACGCAAGGAAATGGTAATTGTACAAACACGCATAAAAGTGAATCAGAATAATGGAAATCATACAATTTCATAAGCACATTGTACTTGTACATGTGGGAACACAAATAAATGGCAATTGCACAATCATGCGTAATAAAGAGAAGCAATTAGGTACATAATGCAAAGAGATAACTAATGAGGCAGTTGTACATTAAAATAAATGTGCAATGATGCGATGCCAAATATAGACAATGAAAGTGAAAGAAAAGAGATGCGACATATACCCACATCTATATAGGACTTCGAGTGTCCGATTAAACGTATTTCATATTCAATCGAACATGCTTTGTCCAGCGCGGCAAAACGTCGTGGCAAAGGTAGCCCTTCGGCTTTCTATCCCTCAAAATAGAGGACCTTTAATCCAACTTGATTTGCCCATGCGCATTGCAATATGATGCATGATTATGCAAAGAGATGACATATAGAAAGCAAACAACAGAATAATAAAAGGCGCGGCAAAGTACTGTCATAAAGGTAGCCTTTTGGACTTTTCTTCTCTCAAATAGAGAACCTTTAGACCAACATAATAAGCCCATACGCATTACATATAAAATAAAGACAACAATATAGGACTTTGTATGCTCGGTTGAACATATCTCACATCCAACCAACATACTTTGTCCGGTGCGGCAAAGTATTGTCGTATAGGTAGCCTTTTGGCCTTTTCTTCCCTCAAATAGAGAACCTTTGGACCAACATACTAAGCCCGTGCGCACTATATCATCAATTACATAAACAACTAATGTACATAAAGTAAAAGACGGAATATAAAAGGCGCGTCGAAATATCGTGGTAAATGTAGCCCTTATGTTTTTTATCCCTCACAATGGAGGACCTTTGGACCAACGTAATAAGCCCATGCGCATCACATCACAATGCATAAAAAATAAAGACAACAATATAGGACTTTGTATGCTCGGTTGAACATATCTCACATCCAACCAAACGTACTTCGTCCGGCGCGGCAAAACATCATGGCAAAGGTAGCCCTTAGGCTTTTTATCCCTCAAAACGGAGGACCTTTAATCCAACTTGATTTGCCCAGGCGCACTATCTCATCATTACACGAACAAATAACATACGGAAATTAAATGGCGGAATGTAAGAAGCGAATAATAAACAAGCAAGATAAATAAAGCAAAATATGTGCTGTTTACTCAATGGTACGTGGAGTTGTCTCCCAAGTACAGACCGCACTACCGTCCATTCAGATTTGGCTACGAAATTTACGTCTCGGTTTCCATCCTATATACCACGAGAGAGGACACATTTTCCATTCATTCAAGGGCCACAACACACACTAACCAACGACTCTCATGCGAAGAAAATTCAATAAACAATCAAAATATGAATAAAAATAAATAAGAAAAGTGCCCTCAGGTCTAACCTTTTAAATCATCTCTCAGAAGTACGGTACACGATCGTCGGAAGGGTTGATGCTCCGCAACTCCTCCGGTTCACGTCTTTCCTCGTTGTTTCACCGATCGGGCTACTGTTTTCACTCCATTTCGCTGCTGTTTTCACTCGCTGTTATCTCTGTTTTTGTTTACTGTTTTGGTTGTATTTTGAGACTGTTTTGGGGTTATTTTCGGTTATAGAGGAGGCTATTTCGGGGATGGTTTAAGACAGTGTGGGGCTGTGATTCTGAGGTAGTTTGAGGCAGTTTTGATGGACAGTTTGTGCGTGGATTTGGGGACTGTTTAAAGAGCTGTGTGGCGTGAATTTAGAAGGCTGTTTTAAGGGCTGCTACGTGGTTACGTGGTCAGGGAAGTGAGTGTGTTGCTGTTGACTGCTTATGCGTGAGTGTGCTGTTGAATGAAGGCTGAAGCGTGAAGTTTTGTGAAGAGAGGGGTGTATTGCCGATGTGGGAGAGGTAGTTTATCGTGAGGGCTGATCGTGGGTTCTATATTTGTTAGTGGAGGCACGTTTTTTGGCACATGGAGGGCTGCTTGTGCGTTGGCTTTATGGGCATTTATGAGGGTTGTTTTGTTGTCTATTTATGTTTGGCTTGTGGCCGTGTAGAAAGATGCAAGGGAGAAGACAGCATAGGTCTTAGGGTTTTTATTTTATGGCTTATTTCACGTGGAGATGCATGGAGAATAGGGCATTCGGTGGATTGTTTATTTGGTTAGAGAAGGTTTTGCTTTGTGGGTCAATGGCTTTTGTTATTGGTTTTTGTGAGTTGCTTCCTTCGTTTTTATGTGTACGTTAGTTCAGTGGAGGTGTCGAGTACTTTAGGGTTTTATCATGGTGTGAGGTGATAGAGAGAAGTGAGAGGGCTGATCCTGATGATGGGAGAAGTGTCTATGGTTTATTATTTGGGTTTTTGCCATGAGTCCTCCCCTAGGGTGTTTTTGTGTTATATTTTATAGTAGTGTATTAGGGTTATGCATGGGTTTTGAAAAGGAAACAAAATCAAGTAGATAGTGTGTATTTTAATTAATTTATTAAAGGAAAAGATATTTGTATTTTAGGTGGGAATGTATTTAATTTTGTGAGTGAGTTATTTAAATTAGGAAGAGATTTGCTTAAATTTTGGATTTAATTTAATTAGATTTTAATTGGATGTAATTTCAATTTAATTAGTTTTAATTTAATTTAATTGTGACATTTTTAATTATTTCTTGGATTGGGCTTGGGTGAGATGGGCTTTGGATGGGTGCGGGGGTTTTGGTTTTGGGCTAGGTGAATTTTAAAACAAAGGTCCAATAAGCGAACCCGAAGCGAATTAAGTCCAACAAAAATGTCAATTCCTGACTTTTCCCTTCCGACGTCCGTTTCCCGCGACTTCCGCGACTTAAAAGGTAGTGCCTCTAAATGAGACTCATCATAGGGACTTACATGCAAAAATGCAATGCCTACAATAAGCCACTGCTCAATACTGAAATATTTTAGGTTGAGAAACTTAAAAATAAATAGCAAAAGATTTCTCACGATGACACATATCTATGGCGTCTAGACTTGGTCATATCAACCTTGACCGGATAGACAGATTGATAAAGAACGGAGCCTTAAACCAGTTAAAGCTCGGGACTTTACAAGTATGCGAATCCTATTAAGAAGGAAAAATGACCAAAAGACATTTTACTAGAAAATGTATAAGAGCCAGTCAACCACTTGAGCTAATACATTTGGACGTTCGCGAACCGATGAATGTAAAAGCCCGAGGAGGTTATGAATACTTCGTCACATTTATTGATGATTATTCTAGATATGGGTATGTTTACCTAATGCATCAAAAATCAGATAACTTTGAAAAGTTCAAAGAGTATCGTACTGAGGTTGAGAACCAATTAGGTAAGACAATCAAAACTCTACGATCGGATCATGGAAGAGAATACCTTGATATAGATTTCAAGGAATTCTTAGTTGAGCATGGGATAGTATCCCAGCTCACAGCGCCTGGAACACCACAGCAAAATGGTGTTGCAGAGAGGAGAAATCGGACCCTACTAGACATGATGAGATCTATGTTTAGTTATAGCTTATTACCTAGTTCATTCTGGGGATATACACTGCAAAATGCAATGCATATCCTTAATGTAGCTCCATCTATGTCTGTTCCTAAGACTCCCTTAGAGTTTTGGAATGGTCGTAAAACTAGTTTATGACATTTCCGCATATATGGGTGTCCAGCACATGTGCTGAACAATAAGACTACAAAGTTGGAGCCACGTTCTCAAGTGTGCCTATTTGTAGGCTATCCTAAGCAGACTAGGGGTGGATTCTTCTATAGTCATGATGATAACAAAGTATTTGTATCGACAAATGCTACATTTCTAGAGGAATACTATATGAGAGAGTTCAAACCTCGGAGTAAGGTGTTACTCGAGGAGTTACTTGCTGGTTCGACCAGCACACCACCATCAACAAAAGTTGAAAAAACACATAGCACCTTCGACATCTGAGAGTCAGATGCAAGTTCGTCAGAATGATCTACCACCTAGACACAGTAGGAGGGTTGTACGACAACCTGATCGCTACCTTGGGGTTGGAGAGGCACAAGTTGTCACATCCGGCGTTGGTATAGATAATCCATTGACCTATCGTAGTGCAATGGATGATTCTGACAAAGAGGAATGGCTCAAAGCCATGAACCTAGAGATGAAGTCCATATACTCCAACTCAATCTGTGAAGTTATAGACTAACCTGATGGGGTGAAATCCATAGGTTGCAAGTGGATCTACAAGAGGAAGATGGGAGCAGATGGGAAGGTACAGACCTTCAAGGCTAAGCTAGTGGACAAGGGTTATACCCAAAAAGAGAGAGTTGACTATGAGGAAACTTTCTCGCTAGTAGCCATGCTCAAATCCATCTGCACTCTCCCATCTATTACCGCATATTATGAATATGAAATATGGCAAATGGACGTCAAGACTGAATTCTTGAATGTCAATCTTGATGAGAGTATCCATGTGATACAACCAGAAGGGTTCATATCCCAAGGTCAAGAGCAAAAGATTTGCAAGATGCAAAGGTCTATTTATGGACTTAAGCAGGCATCTCGATCTTGGAATATAAGATATGATACTACGATAAAGTCTTATGATTTTGAGCAGAATGTTGATGAGCCTTGTGTATACAAGCGCGTCATTAACGGGAAGGTGGTTTTTCTTGTTTTATACGTCGATGATATTTTACTCATTGGGAATGATGTAAAGATATTATCGGAAGTGAAAACCTGGCTAGCTAACCAATTCAAAATGAAAGATTTGGGAGAGGCCAGTTATGTTCTTGGGATTCAGATACTTCGGGATCGTAAGAAACAACTGTTAGCTATGTCTCAGGTATCCTATATCGACAAGATCCTTGTGCGATTTGGGATGCAGAATTCCAAGAAAGGAAATTTGCCTTATTAGCATGGAATTCAGTTGTTAAATGAACAGTCTCCTAAGACACCTCAAGATGTTGAGGAAATGAGACATATCTCATATGCCCCAGCAGTTGGTAGTCTCATGTATGCTTTGTTTTGCACGAGACCGGACATTTGTTTTGCAGTGGGATTAGTCAGTAGTTTTCAGTCGAACCCAAGATTGGATCACTGGGTGGCTGTGAAAATCAGCTAAGGAAGCAGTCTGGCTACGTAAATTCTTGGGAGATCTGGAAGCTGTTCCAGATATGGATAGACCACTCACTCTCTATTGCGATAATAATGGTGCGGTGACAAACTCCAAATAACCAAGAAGCCACAAAAGGGGAAAGCATATAGAGAGGAAATTCATAGAAACCTGGCAGATCCGTTTACAAAGACCTTGTCGGCTAAAATGTTAGAAGGTCACCTAGATGGTCTAGGATTATGTGACATGTCCCATTTGCTCTAATGCAAGTGGGAGATTGTTGGGATGTATGCCGTAGAGCTACATGTGATTTGAAATAAAATGATGCATTATTAATTTATCAAAGTGTTTGTTTAAATTTCACATATTATATATCATCTTGAATACCGTAGATTACTTATGTATCTTCAGACTTAGGTATGAGTGTCATACATAAGAGGATTTAAGTCTGAAGTTAGTAATATTAAATAGTCCATAGAGAGCAAACAAAGCGGGTACTTTATTTGTGGTTTATCTATAGCTGCGGTCAATTCTATATTTGTATGGAGATCTTGATCCGGATCGTCCATGTAGAGACATGAGAATGTAGCACCTTGTATGATGCGTTCATATAGGACTGGACCCAGATAGAAATGACATTCTTATAATATCTGTTAAACAAAGAAATTCATTTTGATCTACTAGATGGTCATATTTGAATTATCTTAATCATGAGTGTACTATGAACTCCTGCATGACAGGCTATGTCCTTTGATTTACAAAGGTGAGGTTGGTGTAGCAGTCCCGACCAATAGCTACGTACTTTGGGGGCATAGTCTGTTGTGTAGCTGGGAACGTTTTACATAGACATGAAGTTCACTCATTCTTGCGAGAAGTAGAGGAGTATATTTCTTAAGGGTTGATTCGGTGTTTGAACGATTTGAGCGCTCAAGTCTTTCTATTACGAATAGAAAGATTAAAAATTCACAATAGTTATGAATAAATCATTCATTAGAGAATCAATGATACTTAAGGTACAAATAATTAGAGGGGTATAACAGACATTATGACCTGACTCTAATTACGAGATACTCGTGAAGGGTCAATTATATGTAATGACTATATCGATGGACACCGACTTGGTTCGGCTTAATATTCATCTGCGGCAACGAGAGTGCAACTACGGGTTTTTAGTGGAATAACCCGGAGTTAATAATTCGAAATATTCAATTAAGAACTTAATTAATATTTTGAGATTATTGGAGCTCGGAACCGTAGGTCCATTTGGTCCCCGTGCTAGCTTGATATACTATAGCTGATTTAGTATAATTGGATAGTCCAATTATATACTCACAAAGGTATAAATATTATTAATATGATTAATAATATTAATTTTGTCACACTTGGAACTATATATTAAAAGTTAATATATGATTTGTATAATAAATGATTATATGATAATTATTTATTATTAATAATTAAATTGTATATGATATAATTTAAATAAAGGTAAAAGTTGTAATTTCAAAATTAAAGGGTTTTGGAAACCCTGATTTAATTTTGGAAGTTACAAATCTATAATGGCATTAATCTTTTTGATTTTGTAACATCTATGACTTTATGTAAAGTTAAAATTACATGTTACAAATTTATAAAAAAAAATATATGCCATTGCCGATTTTTGGAGGAAACGAAAAGGGAAGAATTTTATTTGTTTTGGCAATTAAATCTCTTATTTGAATGTTACACACTTTTGAAAGGTAATGACATATTTAATTTTTGTAACATCTTTTTATTATGGTAATTAAATATTAGATGTTACAAAATTAAATAAAAATCTTACCCTTGGCCGATTCTTGCATTGGATGGGGAAGGGAGTGGTTGTTTTGTTTTGGAAACAATTTGACCTAAGTATATAAAGAAAATTTGATTTTCTTTTGGCCTATCTTATTCTTGAAAACCCTAGCCTCCATCTTCTTCCTCATTCTCTCTCAATAGTTGAGAAAAGAAAAATAAGAAAAATAAATAAAGTGTGAAAGAATCTCTAAAAAGTTTAGGGATTTATCTTGTGAGTGTAGCCCACCCTATCTTCCGTTGGTTACGAGACATAGCTCGGAAGATCAAATGGTAGATCCGATCCAATCACATAAACTCACAGCAACTGAGTGCATGCATAAAAGGAAATCGATCAATGGTCTTAACTTGATCAAAGGCTAGTAACTTTTGGCTGATCATAATTCTCATGCTTATTTATATGTTATTTATATGCATGTGTGATGCTTATTCACAATATATATATATGATTCACGTGTGGCTTATTATATGCATATGCGTGGCTTAATGTTGGAATATGATCATGCGCAAAAAAAGAACAAGTACGCATGGAGATTGGCCAAGGCAGGTGCTGATACCATGGCTCATGAGCTGGTCCATGCCACACATGCACTTGGAACTGATATGGACGTGGCTAAAGCGCCCGTGTGAAGCAAATCAAGACATGTTTGGCGCATGATCAACGGTTGATGTGTGTGACTGGTTGATGATAATGCATGGGATATGAATGGTTGCAGCCTAATGTGAATTCGGCAGTGAATAATATATGTGGGCTGTTCGGATCTGGAATTTTTGGCAGAGAAATTCTGGATTAAATTGAGAAGGGTAGAAAATTTTTTCAAGGTCGATCCCGGGTGCCTAAGGCACTTCGCTGCGCGAGGAAAGCGTTTCCTACAATAACACTGAGTTAATAATTCGTAATATTTGATTAAAGAGTTTAATTAATATTTCGGAATTATTGGCGCTCGGAACCGTAGGTCCATTTGGTCCCCGTGCTATCTCAATTAACTGTAGCAAACCTAATATAATTAGATTGTCTAATTATGCTCACATTATATTTATTTATATTATTAATGAGATTAATAATATTTATTGTCACAAATGAAAACTATGTTAATTAGTTTAACTTAATGTTTTCTAGAATTCTTTGATTATGAGATAATCAAGTCTTGATTATGAGATAATCAAGTTAGTAATAATTATGAGAAAATTACTACAAAATAATTGAAGGTAAATAAATCATTATTAATATATTGATTTTTATTTACCATTGGAGACAAAGCCATATGGCTTACCATGTCATCCAAGCAATTATGTCTATTAGGTGACTTGGATACACCTTATAGTTTTGTCATTAGCTAATGCATTTTATGCTTTGGTATGGCCTCCACATTTATGTGTTTTCCATTGAAAGAAAGCATTGAATGCTTAATGACAAAGCCATTGTCTTTAGCTTAACATTTCTTATGCTTTGGTATGGCATTCACATTTTTGTGTTGGCCATTGCAAGAAAGCATTTGATGCTTAATGACAAGGTTAGTTGGCTTGTGTAAGAGAATATAATTTCTACCATTTCTCTCAATTCCTAAGGTTAACACTTTGCATTCATTCACACAATTGTTGTGAGAAAGATTCGAGAGAAAAGAGAGAATAACTTCAAATATTCACAAGTGTTGTGAGAGTATTTGAAATTCCAAAGAGCCAAACACCATTGTGACATCCCAAATCTCTAAATAGTTTAAAGGTTTAATATTTGTGAGTGAAGCCTACACTTCGGTTTGTTGGTTTCGAGTCATAGTTCAGAAGATCGAGTGGTTGATCCAAGTGTTGGACACCAAAGGATTGATCTTGGCTACTACAACAAAGGGAGAAGGCAAAGAAAATTTTGAAGATCCATACCGGACTGGTGCCACCACAAGCAACTTCCGCCGCGCTAAGGAAAGTCATTTCCTACAATTGGCATCGATAGCTTAAGGTTGAAAAGTGTTCTTAACCATTCTCTTTAAAGTTTCAAGTTTTAATAATTTATATGTGATATAGATTATTAGAATGCATTTTGTGATGAGTAGGCACAATTAGATTCATGAGATTAATGGTTTTTAATGTTCATGTGATGAATGTTTACTTTGATTCATGTGATGAATGTATTGCGTTTATCGTTAATTTTTCTGGCTCTTATTTTTTGTATTTGAAATGTAAGACCATAAGGTCATATTCTTTCAAGTGTTGTAAGTTCATTTCCTTTGTAATAAATCCATTTTGTAACTTAATTTGTAACTTGGAGTAGCCGATGCCGCGAAGAACTCAACATACCGTGGAGCAAGATTTGAAGACCAATGGATGCCTTGGATTTATTGTACTAATTAGATTAGGATATAAAAGAAATTAAGAGCACGGTTAACGCAATTATGGACCAAAACGGACTCCGGATGCTCCGGAACGGAGTAAATAAAAGTACCAGTGTTTTGACAGTGATGACGGTGTTCGAACGCCAGTCAAACGTAACTCAAATGTGATGCTACTGCCTGGAAACGTTCGAACTCCCAACGAACGCTACACGAACGTTTTCAGCCCAGACCTGGGCATATATATATGTTTTAAATTGTTTATTAACATGTCATATAGCCTAGGGTACCTACTCTTGCATTTTCACATGCCATAACATGTAGACATGCATGATATTCAAGTCATAAAATATGATTTTATGTAAATTTAAAAGTTAAATTAGAATATAAGATGCATGTAAACAAATTAATAAGATTAATTAGTTTAAAGGTTTAAAAATTAAGAATTCAAGTTTAAGATCAAATGGACATTATGAGTACATTATTTTCCTTGGTATATCGGATGGAAACCCGGATATAAATTCCATAGCCGCTTCCGAATGGACGGTAATTTGGTTTGCATTCGGGATATAATTCCACGTACCTTTGGAGTAAATAACGTACTTTTAATCTATTAATGGTTTAATGACATATAGTCCATTTGTTGAATTCTAAATTTTAAAACCTATAAGTGGACTAATAATTTAAGAGTTAAATTGATTAGATCACTATAACAACTTGATTAAATTAGTTTAATTAAGTTAATTGGTTAGTAGAGACTAATCAGGATTAGTGAATAAAATTTTAATTGTTAAAATTGGTTAGATCACTAATAATCCACTAGTATTAATCAAGGTTATGACTTTAGCCGAGCATAATCTAAGATTTATAAGATACTAGTGAGATAGAAACCTTACTTTTTAAAATAGTGAGTGGGAGAGGGGTATACCACAATATATCATGCGATCTCCATTGTTATCCAGAAATGTGAGACTCGAGATGGCTTTGCTTTCTTCCCCTACGGATGGTGTCCTTTTTGGGTCAATATTAGGTTTGGATTCTGAAAGGATAGGGACTCTAGATGTATCTGGTGATTTGACCTACCCTACGGCGGCACTTCACTAGTTAAGTCTAAGGGTTTTGAAATGATGGGTCACTCTAAAAAAGGAATGATTAAGTTGTTAATCAAAGCTTCATTTATCAAAATAATGGTAGTTGATTAATATAGGAATAATAGTTATTTCAGATATATTAATCAATTGAGAATGTCTCAATCTATCATGCGAATACTTGACCTACCCTACGACGGAACTTATTTGTGGGATGATAGATAATGGTGGCATAGTAATTCTTTTTGGTTTCTAATTCATTATACATTGATCATGCATCATGTTAATTTATATGCCTAAATGTTTGACAATTTTAATATGCGACAAATGAATGTTGAATGCGCGTTTATTAATTTTTCAGCCATGGCATCTGCAATAATCTTCATTCTCAAACAACAAGAAAAATTAACCGGGGATAATTATGTTAAATGGAAAAGTGACATGAATGCTATTTTGGTCTACGAAGACCTTAAATTTGTCCTCATGGAGGAATGTCCTCCTGAGCCAGCACCAAATGCTGGCAGAGCTGCACGAAATGCCTATAATAATTGGATTAAAGCTAATGAGAAAGCCCATAGCAATTTAATAGCATCCATGTCTGAGGTTCTTGCTGCACAACATAAGCCTATGGCAACAACATCAATGATTATGTAGTCATTACATAACATGTTTGGGCAACCTTCAGACCGACAACAACATGAGGCAATTGCCTCTGTATTGACCGCTAGAATGAAGGAAGGCACATCAGTCCGAGACCATATGTTAAGGATGATGGCTCATCTTAATATGGCTGAAACCCATGGTGCACGTATCAATGTGCAAAGCCTGGTGACAATGATCATGGAAACCCTTCCGAAGAGTTTCCTGTAGTTTAAGAGCAACTGTTCTATGAACAAGTTGACTTTCACATTGACTGAACTGCTGAATGAGCTCACCAATTACGAGTCCGTTATGAATGGTCCTCGTAGGCCCAATGCAAAGGCAAATGTTACCGAATCCTTCTAAATCTGCAAAGAAGAAGAAGAAAGGCAATTGGAAGGAAAAGGCAAAAACAATGAAAATGAAGAACAACAAAAGCTCCAAATGAACCAATGCCAAAGGAAAATGTTTCCATTGTGAACAACAAGGGCATTGGAAAAGGAATTGTCCAAAATACCTTGCAGAGCTTAAAGAGAAGAAGAATACAAGTAAATACGATTTACTTGTTATTGAGTCTCTTTTGGTGGAGGATGATAAAACCATATGGATTGTTGATTATGGTGCCACTAACCATGTTTGTTGTTCTTTGCAGCTACTTGACTCATGGAGGGACCTTACTGAAGGTAGCTTTACCATGAGAGTTGGGATATGGGATGTTGTTTCAGCAAGAGCAGTGGGAGTTTCAAATTTGAATTTTAATAAAAGTTATTTGTGTTTAAATGGTGTGCTATATATTTCTGGTTTTCGCAGGAATTTGATTTCTATAACAAAACTTATGGAATGTGGTTTTTCTATTTCATTTAATAATAAGTCAGTTATTATTAGTAGAAATATATTAAACATATTCACGGGAAACTCCGAAAACATCTATATGCATTAAGGTCGTTAATGCATGAATCACTGCTTAATACTGAAATGTTTAAGATTGAAAGATCTAAAACTAAACGGCAAAAGATTTCTCATGATGATACTTATTTATGGCACCTTAGACTTGGTCACATTAACCTTGACCGGATAGATAGACTAATTAAGAACGGAGTTTTAAATCAATTAAAACTCGGTACTTTACCTGTCTGGGAATCATGTCTAGAAGGCAAAATGACCAAGAGACCTTTTACTGGAAAAGAGATAAGAGCTAAAGAAACACTTGAGCTAATACATTCGGACATTTACGGACCGATGAATGTAAAAACCCGAGGTGGTTTGAATACTTCGTCACTTTCATTGATGATTATTCCAGATATGGGTATGTTTACCTAATACAGCACAAGTAAGATACATTTGAAAAATTCAAAGAGTATCGTGCAGAGGTTGAGAACCAGTTAGATAAAAGCATCAAAATTGTACGATCAGATCATGAAGGAGAATACCTTGATAGAGATTTCGAGGAATTCTTATTAGTTAAGCTTGGAATTTTTTCATAGCTCACAGCACCTGGAACACCACAACAAATGGTGTTGCAGAAAGGAGAAATCGGACCCTACTAGACATGATGAGATCAAGTTTATTATAGCACTCTACCTAGTTCATTCTGGGGGTATGCATTGCAAACTGCAATGTATATCTTGAATGTAGTTCATTCTAAGTCTGTTCCTAAAACTCCCTTAGAGTTGTGGAATGGTCGTAAAATTAGTTTGCGACATTTCCGCATATGGGGGTGTCCGACACATGTGCTAAAGAACAAGACTACTAAGTTGGAACCACGTTCACATGTGTGCCTATCTGTAGGCTATCCTAAGGAAACTAGGGGTGGTTTCTTTTATAGTCCAGAAGATAATAAAGTATCTGCGTCGACAAATGCTACATTTCTTAAGGAGGACTATATGAGAGAGTTCAAACCTCGAAAAAAAGTGTTACTTGAGGAGTTACTTGCTGGTACGACCAGTACACCATTTTCAAATTTTGACAAAGACATTACACCTTCAACATCTGAAAGTCAGATGCAAGTTTATCAGGATACCATACCACCTAGACGTAGTGGAAGGGTTGTTAGACAACCTGAACGCTATATAGGAAATGGTGAGGTGTTAATTGTTGCTTCTTGTGATGGTATAGATGATCCATTGACCTATCGCAGTGCAATGGAAGATACTGATAAAGAGGAATGGCTCAAAGCCATGAATCTCGAGATGGAGTCTATGTACTCTAACTCAGTCTGGGAACTTGTAGACCAACCTGATGGAGTAAAACCCATAGGTTGCAAGTGGATCTACAAGAGAAAAAGAGAATAGATGGGAAAGCAGACTTTCAAGGCTAGGCTAGTGGCAAAGGGTTATACCCAAAAAGGGAGTTGACTATGAAGAAATTTTCTCGCCAGTAGCCATGCTTAAATCCATCAGGATTCTTCTTTCCATTGTCGCATATTATGACTATGAGATTTGGCAAATGGATGTCAAGACTGCATTCTTGAATGGCAATCTTGATGAGAGTATCTATATGGTACAACCAGAGGGGTTCATTACCCAAGGTCAAGAGCAAAAAGTTTACAAGTTGCAAAGGTCCATTTATGGACTTAAGTAAGCATCTAGATCTTGGAACATAAGGTTTGATACTATGATCAACTCTTATAACTTTGAACAGAACATCGACGAGCCTTGTGTCTACAAGCGTATCATTGATGGGAATGTGGTTTTCCTTGTGTTATACGTTGATAATATTTTACTCATTGGAAATGATGTAAAGATATTATCGGACGTGAAAATCTGGCTAGCTAACCAATTCCAAATGAAAGATTTGGGAGAGGCAAGTTATGTGCTTGGGATCCAAATCATTCGGGATCGCAAGAAACGATTGTTAGCAATGTCTCAAGCAACCTATATCGACAAGATTCTTGTGCGATTTGGTATGTAGAATTCCAAGAAAGGTAATTTACCTTTCAGGGATGGAATTCATTTGTCTAAGGAACAGTCTCCTAAGACACCTCAAGGAGTTGAGGAGATGAGACATATACCATATGCTTCAGCAGTTGGAAGTCTTATGCATGCTATGTTATGCACGAGACCGGACATCTGTTTTACACTGGGAGTAGTCAGTAGGTTTCAATCCAACCCAAGATTAGATCATTGGGTAGCGGTCAAACATATTATCAAGTATCTTCGGAGAACGAGAAATTATATGCTTATATATACAAGTCATGATATGATTATGAGAGGATATACAAACTCTGATTTTCAGAGAGATGTCGATTCTAGGAAATCAACATCTAGATCAGTGTTCACCCTAGGTGGTAGGGCTATAGTATGGAGGAGCATTAAGCAATATTGTTGTTGGACAATTATGACCCATAGCGTCACTATTTGTACAGATCATGGTGTTGTTGTACAAATTAACTATGTGACAAAGGAGATTGCACTCTTATCATTTGTGATTAGATCACCTAGATGTATAAATGATAGGAGGTCCCTATGATTTGTTCCTGGATGGAGAATGATATGAGACAGTATCATTCCACGAAGGATAAATAATTAAATATCCCTAGTCAGAGTATTATCGATATCGGACATCGATAAATACGTAAAAGACTAGTATTACACTTGTGCGGGTTGTGAGGGCACAACGACATAGTTCTCATATATTTGGGTATAGGATACTTATGCAAGTGTAATAGGAGGTTATGTTTCACTGATGGTACAAGAAACAGCTTCGCTCTGGATAGACCCCCTCGGAATTCCATTGGTAGTATGACTATGTGTCTATGGAAGTCCGAAATCAGGGTAGGTGTATTTGGTCTTAACCTGAGACTTGCACCGCTAATACTTGTGACAATCAATATACTTTGGTTGCGGTCGTCCAGGGCTTTAACAGGTTCTGTGTACGCCAATACTGGGTATATTGAGAATCGTAGTGTGTTGGGTGTGATGTCAAGACGGAAGTATCACTCCAGTCATGTGGAGATGATGGTCACGTAGGATACGGGACTGGTTCTCTTAAATGCTGCAGCTATCGGGATAAAATGACAAGGTCATGTTTATCCAATTATAGAGACTAGTTACCAGACATCCGACATGTACTTCGTACGGGGCAGACACAATTCCAGCCACAGGCGTAGCACGTGATCATTCGATACTGGATAAAAATACGCAATACTACGTATACTACGTCTGATATAGATCCTTTATTCTTGTAAGGATATTTCCGGAGAATTGGGAAGGAATGGCGCTTTGCTAGAGGCCAACCTTGTCTTGTAAATTGGTATAAACGTAGTACGAGGTACTTACGTGTTCGGATAGTCCGACGACCGAATTTACTGCCAACATATCCGGGGATCTCATGGGTCGCTTCCCAAAGATTCACCGATGACGTATAACTCGCACTCTAAATTAATCTGGGATTAATTAGAAGAGAGAGAAAATTAATCTGGGATTAATTGCGGAGATATTTTTATCTAGGATAAAATATCAATTAAAGAGATAACGGTTAATTTGGAATTAATCGATTAATTAGTATATTTGATATATTAAACGAAATTGGATTTCGACGCGGAATTAAAATTAAATTTTAATTCGGGCGAACGAGTTAATTTAGAATTAATTCGTTAGTGACGAGAATAGTGATTTCGCTAGGCATAATCATTTAATTACGACGCAAGGAAAAATTCGTTAATTTGGAATTAGCGAACTCGAGCCCGAGATTATTTACGAGCGCATTCGCGTTTCGAATTCGAGTGCGGCACGCAAGTCAAATCAAGCGTCAAATAGCTAATCGCATCAAGCGTCAAATCATTAGTCACTTTGAGTGATGTGACTTGACAACTTGATGGATTGAGTGATGGAAGTGGTTGGTGCCATCATTATTTGACTTTTTGAAAGGCAAATGCAAATGAATTGAATGTGAAATTAATATTAGTGTATAAGATACACAAATTTCTCAAACCAAACACATTCTCTCTCTCCATTTCTCTCTACTCTTCACGCCCAAACCAGTGGGCTATTTTCTTCACTGCATTTTGTGAAAATACCGAGCAAGAAGGGAAGCTAGAGTGGGATTTTGTGGCAAAATCTCAAGTGCTAGCACACTTACGAGACATGCGAAGGTGATATGGAAGTCCACCCATGAGCCGTGAACCAGTCGACGAAGCTTGGAGCTTGACGAAGTTGATCCGCGAAGCCAAACCAGTGAGCTGTGCACAGCTCACTGCCGTGACCAGTAGATGGGCAGAAAGTGATTTTTTTGTTGTCTCCGCGTCGCTCAATTGATCGATGTGAGTATTCTGTAACTTCTTCGATTGTTATTCACGCATGATTCATGCTTATTATTGATCTTGGGACCTTAATAGAAACCAACAATGGTATCAGAGCAAGGTTTGAGCCTGAAAAAGTTTAGGGTTAAAATTTGGGTAAATTGATTTTGAGCATGAATTTGTGAAATTGGATGAATGAATATGCTTAAATGTGTTTGAATTGAAGTTTGATTGGATCAATTTCATGAAATTAGATTGGATCAATTTTCCCCCCAAATTTGGTGTTGGCCGAATGCCTTAGCCCTATTTTGTCTTGGAATTTTTTGATTTTTAATTCATTGGATGAGTTAGAATCAATTAGGATGTTGATTTAATTTCGATTGTGGGATTAATTGGATTGAAACCAAATCGGATATAAAATCCCCTCCTTGGCCGAGACATGTAGCATGTAAAATTGGGTTTGATTTTAATCAAAATATGTTGGACATGTGATGATGTAAATGAGCATGATTAATTGTGTATATTGATGTTTTAGAAATGTTAATTTGGATAATTAATCATGTTATACACTTTGGTAATTAAATTGGGAATTTGGAATTTTATGATTTAATTATTTTGGGCCTATTTTGTGAAATTGGGCTTAAGTGTTGTAATTGGGCTTATTGGGCTTTGTTGTACAAAGTTGGGTTTAGGCCAAATTGGATTGGATCCAATTGGGGCCAAAATCGCTTCCATAAAGCCCAAATGCGACTTAATGAACCTTTAAAGTTTAATTGGGCCTAATGGGCCAAGATTGATTTCTGGGCTTATGGGGTAACTCCCGGATTGGATTTTGGTTATTCGGTTTGACCCGAGTTGACCAAAAGTCCACGCCTTAAAGAAATTAATTAAAAGACCATTGGACTTTAATTAAATTAATATTGGATATTAATCGGGCTTTGAGACCCGTAACGATTAAATTTGGAATTTAAGTCGTAAAAGTTCAATAATAAAGTGTAGTATTTAATTTGGAATTAAATAAGCGAATTAGAATTAAATGCATATTGAATTGGATTTAATTATGTAGTTTAATTTAATTCGATAATTCGTACTTTGAGTACTTATTCGCAAAAACGAGTTTGACTCGAGCAAAATCAAATCGTTGTTTGAACATTGGATGATCACTAATTATCAGATTAATTAATTGGATTAGATTGATTGATAACATGCTTGTGTGAATACATGGTTGCGATGTATGAATAATGTATATCGGATGGATATTAGATCGGTGGGACAATTTTAGAAATTGTTGTAATAAATTTGATTTATTAATTGGACCTGCGTGTCCAGCCTTATCACCTCCATACTCTTTGCATTCTCTTCTCACCTATTCCCCTGTATGTAAATGAGGTTTCTTTAGAAGTGCAGTGTAACGGGTAGAAGTAAATACTTGTGCTAGCGGGAGAGAGAAATAGAGAGATTTGATCTAGGATCAATGTGTAAAGTATCTATCCGCATATCATTATTATTTTATTTATACGCACTTTATTATGTGTTTAGAATGCATGTTTAAGGGTGTATGATGATGAGACCTTAACAAAGATAATAAATTGGTTGCCAATTTTCACTCGAAAAACCCTCGCAAAATATTAAGCGTTTTTCCTTCCATTGAGTGATTCTTACTCAAGATCTAAGATGGCAATGGCTTGTTGGCCAAAGTCAAGGCCTTTGTCCGTCGAGGATGTGTTTGAATCACGAAGGCTTTGTTCCATATCAGTGTCTTGTCCAAGTTGTGGTTTGTTGGCCAAAGTCAATACCACTTCTTGTCCATCGACATTGATTACGAAGCTTTACATTGTCAATGGGTCGCGCTTAACTGGGATCACTAAGTTTGTTGTGCCAAAGCCAAAGCTTAGTTGATTCAGAGGAAAAAGGTTAGGTAATACATTGGATGTATCGGCATATATAAGATATATGTTTCGGACTTGGATGTCCCCTACCGGATCTAGGAATTGGATTGGATCCAATCGATCTTAGAGATCTACCTAGTTAATTATCATACAATTTGTTGGCGAAAGTCAAGATTGTATGATATTTAACGGGATCCTAGCCCACCAGGAAACACGGTTTCCCGAGTACTCGACAGAGGGTTAGAGGCTCGCCGAAAAATAGTGGGAGGCAAGAATTGAATTTGCAATATTCGTTTAATTACTTGCCAGAGGCGCTAAAAAAAAAACATAATCATTCGTCGTTATAAATTAAATGTTAGTTGGACTAATATTTAAATTGTTGTTTTAATAATAGTTGGACTATATTCAAACAATTCATTTATAGTTGATTTTATAATTGGATTATAGTAATCAATATAATTGATTTTAATCTATTAAATTATAGTTGATTAAATAGTTGGACTATTGTATCATTATAATAAATAGTACCAAAATCGTTGATTAAATAGTTGGACTATTAAAATCAAGATAAAAGTGAAAGATTGACATTTAAAAACATAATCCTAGGGAAAATGTATTTAAATGGTTTAATTTTCAAAATTGGGAATAAATTTCAGGATGGTTATAGACACAGAAACTGGACGACGCATGCTGTTCTAGGCTCGCGGCACTAGTTGGGAGTACGGAGTAGCCACGGGGGACTAAACCGGAGAATAATGGAGTCGCCACCCGGTGTGAACCGGGAAAATGAGATTTAAGGCCGCACTCACCCCTCGCAAGGGAAGACCTCAAACCGTTGGGTTCGGAACGGTCCCTTACTTGTGTCACTCGTAATGAAAGGATTTACGTAATAATTTAATCAAGTTTAAGTAACATTTATTTAAAGGATATCATGCTTCTAAATTCACATATTCAAGATGAAACTTACACCTAAATTTACATACATTTCACATCTAAGAGTGCATGCTTGGAAGTACATCAAAGGAGCGACGAACATACACTTCATTGGCATATTGTATTCATGCAAAGTACCATAGATAACATGCTAAACTAATTCATTCATGCTCAAACACAACCAACTAGTAATGTATAAAACTATAACATACTAAACATCCTAATCATGCATAAGAAAATAAATATCATACTAAACAATTAAATCATGCTCAAACAACCAACTAGCCATGCATAAAACTATAGCATACTAAACATCCTAATCATGTATAAGAAAATAAATATCATACTAAACAATTAAATCATGCTCAAATACAACCAACTAATCATGCATACTTAAATCATAACTAACATGCTTTCTAAATTATTAATTCATGCGAAGAAGATAAGTATCGTATGCCCTCAAGTCTAACCTTTTTGCGTCATCTTTTGGAAGCACGTTTCACGGCCGTCGGAAGGGTTAATGTCCCACAACTTTTCTGGTTCGCTTGTTCCTCTTTTCCTTCGTTGTCCTGCTGATTTGCTCGCTGTTTTCCCTCCGCTTTGCTGCTGTGTTGCTGCTGTTTCTCAGGCCACCGTTCTAGTTGTTTTAGCTACTATTTTGTGCGTTCTTGCGGTGATGTACAAGGGCTGTTGCGGAGGTAGTTTACTGGGACAGTATTTGCGGTAATGCTGGGCGGTTTTAAGAGGGTTATTTTTTGTTGTAATAGGCAGTTTTAGGCGTGTTGAGGGCTGGTCTGGATGAGTACTTGCGTGAGTTATAGGCTGAAATGGAGGGCTGTGTTAGCGTGACTTTGGGAGGCAGAATGGAGCTTATGGCGTGAGGCTTTGGCGTGGGCAAATGGGAGTAGTTTCCCAAGCGATGTGGGTTTAAATGGAGGGAGCTGTGGGCGGCGTCACAGGGACGTGAATTGCTAGCAGTTTGGGCTTGGCTTTGTGCGTGGGTTGAAGGCAATTAAGGTAGGCAGTTTCCTAACCAATGTGGGGACAAGTGAATGGGTGATGAGTTGCAGTTTCTTCTTCGATGGTTTGGGTGTTTTCACGGTAGTTTATGGTTGTTTTTTTATGTGTTTCAGGGGGGGCTGATTTGCTGGGGTATCTTATGTGTTCAGGGCTGGTCTGGAAGGCTATATTGGCACACTTCCAAGGCTGAAATGAGGGCCGTTTAGGCGCACTTCAGAGGCTAAAATAGGCGTGAGATTCAGGTCTATAATGGGGGAGTTTGGGTGAATTATGGGGCTGAAATAGAGGGTGTTTTGGGCGTGAATTAGGTAGTGAAGGATGGCAGTTTTGGCGTGAAGATTGAAGGCTAAATGAGGCAGTCTGCACGGGCCTGAATGGAAGCAGTGAGTTGCTTGAAGACAAGGGCTGATTTGGAAGTGATGAAGGGCTTCACGTGAGTTTAGCTTTGTGGGCAGTTTTGGTACGTGAAATTGGCTAGCTGTCGTGAGATGGTAGAAGCGTGAAGATGAGGGGCTGAAGTGAGGGTTTATTTGATTAGGCTGTGCATGGTGTTGTTTTGAATGGAGGGTGAGTGGCTCTTGATAAGAATGGGGAAGGGTTTCACGTGGATTCTTCAAGCTAGGGGTGCAAGTGTGGTTTGTTTCCATTTTATAATGGAGAGTGGGGAAGGAGGCAATTAAATGCTATTCGGTGGAGGGTTGGAGGGTTGGAGATATAATTTATTAGGGGGACAATATTTAATGTGAAAAGAGTGGTGTTAATTAATGGTTTTGTTGAATTAGTTGAGTTGTTCACGTTGGTGGAGGAAATTATTTAATAGGTGGGGTTTTGTTTTGAAAATGGGTGAGGGGAAGGTGAGGTGCTTAGGTTTTGTTGACTTGTTGGAAAGGAAGGTGGGACGTGAGGTGGGGGAAGTAGAAAATGGAGGGAATATTTAATGATTTGGAAAATAAAGGAAAGTGGATGAATTGAATGGATTTGCATGGCTTACGGTGGCAAAAGGTTTAGGGTTTAGAGTGGTTTGCGGCAATTTCGGGCCAAAGATATACCTTGAAACGAAGATTCAACAAGCGAACTCCGAGCGAACTTAGCGAATCAAACCAATAACATGTCAATTCTTGACTTCTCCTTTCCGACGACCGTTTTCCGCGACTTCCATGACTTAAAGGTAGTGCCTCCTTACGAGACTCCTCATCGGGTTCGGTATAAAAAAATGCAATGCCTACAGTCGCCCCCAATTTGATGGGATTTGTTCAGTGTGTGACAGTGACAATCCTATCGAAGTTCCGTGCAATGCATTTTTACTTACCTGGCTCGCCAGCTGCCACCTGACTTGTCTGTTGTCTCGAGCTGAGTTGATGCTGCAGTGGACCTCGGTCCTGGGACGCATCCCAATAACTGCAACCGACAACGGGGGCACCTCGACCCTCGAACTGATGATGTAGTGGGCACCTCGACCCGGAACTACAACCGACAACGGGGGCACCTCGACCCTGGGCACCTCGACCCGGAACTACAACTGACAACGGGGGCACCTCGACCCTGGGCACCTCGACCCAACCCGCTGACAATAGGGACCTCGCCCTCGAAATGATGATGTAGTGGGCACCTCGACCCTGGGCACCTCGACCCGGAACTACAACTAACAACGGGGGCACCTCGACCCTGGGCACCTCGACCCAACACCGCTGACAATAGGGACCTCGCCCTCGAAATGATGATTAGTGGGCACCTCGACCCTGGGCACCTCGACCCGGAACTACAACTGACAACGGGGGCACCTCGACCCTGGGCACCTCGACCCAACACCGCTGACAATAGGGACCTCGCCCTCGAAATGATGATGTAGTGGGTACTTCGACCCTGGACTGGTACTGATGTGGGCCTCGCCCCAAACTGATACTGATATGGGCCTCGCCCAAACTGATACGGGCCTCGCCCCCAAGCTGATAAGATGTGGAGCCTCACTCCCAAGCTGATATGGGCCTCGCCCCCAAGCTGATGATGATGTGGAGCCTCGCTCCCAAGCTGATATGATATGGAGACTCGCTCCTAAGCTGATGTGAATGATGATTTTTTTTCAAACTATACTGCCCTCCTCGAGGTAATCCTGATAGCTAAACATATTTTTATCCTCAACGAATGCTTCGTGTTGAAACCAGAGAACCTTCAAAGTACTTGACATACTCAAATCCACTCTTCTGAATGGGTGATCTGAACTAGACTCCTAGTGTGTGTGTGTTAAGGCTCTTTCGCAGCTTGTTCCTTAAGTAAGCCAACTTGGTGATTTCGCTTCGGAGAATCGAACCAGTGGGTCTAACCAACCCGGATGTCTTAATCACATTCCGTGATTACTTCAGCATACTCAACATGATATGGTCTTCATCTTTCTTTTTGTCTCTTTCTTTTCATTTTGAATTTTTTTTTTTTTTGACACACCTACCCTTTAAGGTAGCATTTCTCCTCATGGTGGTCCTAATACTCGCCCATGGGTAGCTTCACGCTTATTGGTTATAGGCGGTCTATTTCTTTTCTTTTTATTGCAGAGACTTTTCTTTCGTTACTTTCCAACCATATCATGTATCGTAGCAAAAGCAAATCAGTGTGGACATCCAGGCAAACGGTCATTCACCGACTCACCATCTCTTCAACTAGTCATCTCGTCAACCACTCAGGCTTCCACTGTTGAGATCCTGTCGAGTGCTCGTGAGTCTAGCCGAGATCAATCCTTTCAAAATACCGGAAGAGAGCACGTCTCGCACTTATCGTTTCTATGGTTTCTCCCTACAGCAAACAATGTCATCACCGGACATATGTCTATCTATCAAAGACTTTTCTCCGTGGGATTCTTCATTTCAACTGCTGAAAACATGGGCTTCGCCCCCTGGAATCCATTCCCGACACTGATGCTGATTCATTCTCGAAATTGATAACACTGTTGCTGCTTCTGGTTGGCTTGCCTTTGCCGCTTTTCCTTATTTTCTTTGAGACCTGTTAACACAATCAAAAACAATAAAATGAAAATGTGTGCGTGTGATGTGTAAGTATGCAATTGTAGAGGTACTCCATGTTCCTGAGGAGTTAGACCCTTATTATGCTTCTTGGCGCCTCATGTCCTTGGTCGTCACCTGCTGGTTCTCTTTTGTTCGAAATCTGCAAAAACAAAACACAAAACAAGGGATGCATGTTACGTGTATGCATGTATGCATGGATGAATTTCCTATCCCGTTGGGTTAGGTTTTCTGCTGGTTTTGGTGACGACTCTGTCCTCCTTCCCTCAGGCAAAGTACAACTTCAATCTGTCCACATTGATTGGCTCAACGAACTCATTCCCTTCCAAGTCTGACAGCCTCACTGCTCCATTTCCCATGACCTTCTGCACTATGTAAGGTCCTTCCCAGTTCGGCCTGAATTTCCCTCTTGGATCTGTCGTCGACGGCCTCGACTGCTTAAGTACCAAATCACCCTTTCTTTCTGATCTTTGTGGGACGTACCGTCTTGTTGAAGGCCCGGGCCAGTCTCTTCTGATATAACTGCATGTGATGTAAGGCTCTTATCCTTTTCTCGTCCAAAAGTGCTAACTGATCAAATCTCTGTGCGGCCCATTCTGACTCAGGTAACTCTGTCTCTGCTAATACCCTCATAGACTGTATTTCCATCTCCACCGGCAGTACCGCTTCCATCCCGTACACTAAAGAGTAAGGTGTTGCACCCGTTGCTGTTCTGACTGACGTTCTGTACCCCCACAAGGCATACGGTAATTTCTCGGCCCAATCCCTGCAGTTCTCTGTCATCTTGGCTAAAATCGTCTTTATAGTCTTGTTGGCTGCCTCAACTGCCCCATTTGCCTGTGGTCTGTACGGTGATGACTTGTGGTGGCCTATCCTGTACCTCTGTAACATTACCTTTGTCTCTCCTTGAAACTGAACTCCGTTGTCTGTCACTACATGATGCGGCGTACCATACCGACAAATGAGGTTCCGAGTTATAAACTTTGCCATCTGTTTTGCTGTGACGTTGCGGAATGATTCGGCTTCCACCCACTTCGAGAAGTAGTCTACGGCCACTACTATGAAGCGATGCCCATTCGATGCATTCGGTCGAATTTCTCCAATCATATCAATTCCCCATGCTGAGAAAGGCCACGGCTCTGACAACCCGTGCAACTCTGTGTGCGGTAAGTGATTCAAATTACCGTGTGCTTGACAGTCATGACAGTGCTTTACCATCTTCGCGCAGTCGGTTTCCATGGTTGACCAATAAAAACCTTGTCTCACTATCTTTCGGGACAGATTCAACCCGTTCATGTGCGGACCACATACCCCGGTGTGTATTTCTTCCATTACATGCTGAGCTTCTTCTCTTCTCAAACACTTCAACTGAATACCGTTTGCTTGCCTCTTGTACAGTTCCCCTTTCAAAATCACATACTGGGAAGCTAACTTCTGAATGGCTATTTTGTCTTTTCTGCCTGCTGCCCCTTCTGGGAGTTCACCATGTTCCAGATACCTCTGAATGTCATAATACCAAGGTTTACCGTCGTCGACCTCAACCTCCAGAATTTTTTCTGTTTCATAAACAGGTCTACTCGCTGTTGTCAGTATCAACGGTCTCATCACTAATTTTTCTGCATTTTCCCAAGTTGCTGCAAGTGTAGCCAATGCATCAGCCATTTGATTCTCTTCTCTCGGTAAGTGCTGAAACTTACACTCGGGGATAACCTGCCCAATTTTCTGAGGTGAAGAAGGTAAGGTTTCAATCGTTCTTCTTTCAATTCCCATTCTCCTCGTATCTGCTGGACCACCAACATAGAATCTCCGTAGACTTCCACACTTCCGGCCTTCAAGGCTATCAATGCCGTCAAACCAAAAGCACATGCTTCATACTCGGCCATGTTGTTAGTCACTCTGAATGTCAACCTCTTGGCCAACGGCAAAGTCTCTCCCTCGGGGGTCACTATCACGATCCCAATTCCGGCACCTTTGTAATTCACTGCTCCGTCAAAATACATCTTCCATCTCTGGACTGTTATTGCTTGGATCTCTTCATCTGGAAATTCAAACTTATACTGATCCCCATCAACAGGTTGCAATGCCAGAAACTCTGCTACTGCTCGCCCTTTAATCACTTTGGAGGTGAGATACTCAATGTCAAATTCTGTCAGCAATACCAACCATCTGCCCAATTTTCCCACTAGTGAAGGCACCGAATGAAGATATTTCAGAGGATTTTCTTTTGCTACTACTTGGATCTTGTATGACTGGAAATAGTGTCGCAACTTTCTGGAAGCCCATACCACGGCAAGACAGATCTTCTCCACTTCTTGATACCGAGCCTCATACGGGAGCATCTTCTTACTCAGATAGTAAACTGCATGTTCTACCCCTGTATCATCTGCCTGTACCATCATTGCCCCCAGTGCTTCTGATTCTATAGCCAAGTACAATATCAAAGGTCTGCCCGGTCTCGGAGGCTTCAATACAGGAGGCTTTACCAAGTACTCTCTGATTTTGTCGAAGGCTGTCTGGCATTGTTCATTCCATCTCACTGGCTGATCTTTCCTCAACAGTTTGAAAACGGGCTCACATACTGATGTCAACTTGGCAATGAACCGACTGATGTACTGAATTTTTCCCAAGAATGCTCTGACTTCCTTTTCTGTCTTTGGTGCGGGCATCTCTGTGATTGCCTTGATCTTCTCGGAGTCTACCTCTATTCCGCCCATTCCCACTGTATGACCAAGCAATTTCCCTGATGTCACCCCAAACACACATTTCTTGGGATTAAGCCGCAGGTTGTATCTGTCGACTCTCTGAAGGAACTTTTCCAGTGCTTCAATGTGCCCAACTCTTGTCTCTGATTTCACCATCATGTCATCCACATACACTTCAATTTCCTTGTGCATCAAATCATGGAAAAGTGTAGTGGCCATTCGCTGATAAGTAGCTCCTGCATTCTTGAGTCCAAACGGCATTACCTTGTAGCAATAAGTGCCCCACTCAGTAACAAATGCAGTCTTGTGTTTGTCTTCCTCGGCCATGAGAACCTGATTATAACCTGAAAATCCATCTGCAAATGAATACATAGCAGATAAAGCCGCACTATCAACTAGGACATCTATATGCGGCAGAGGAAAATCATCTTTCGGACAAGCCTTGTTGAGGTCTCTG
>SKCR01043798.1:0-35647 GCA_019454045.1 Zanthoxylum bungeanum
CAACTTGTTACCCCCTTACGCACACTCTACCCTTCTATTTATAATAATGTAGAAATCAGATTCCTTCTCCTACAAGAATTTCCTAGTTGAAACAATTTCATTTTTCCCATAAAGATTCCTAATCAAAACTACCTTTACTTTCTTTATCCTACTAGGACTCTGACTCACCAGTTTTCCCCATGAAAGTAGGATAACTTGTCATCTTATCCGCAAGAATATGGTGTCATCTTCTGAAGCATATCTCGCTATCTGGTCGGTCTTCATGAGGTCGGTCATGATAGTCCTTTGAACTGTGAATGCTACTGTCGACCTGATAATTGCCCGGTCATCTTGAACTCAAGTGCTCGGTTACTAACCGTAAAGTTCCCGGCCCTTTACTGTTGACTCTTTAGTGGTCGGGTCGGCATTAATAATCTTGACTGAGAAGTGAATTACCTTTTTTACCAATGTCGTGCTGCTTAAATAACATAGTGCCTGAAAACACCATCAACAGTTATTATATAATATTTTATCATTTTTCACTGTATTATAATGGTGATAGTTATGGTTACTAATAAATATTTATGTATTAAAATAATATAATTAAAGCGGATCTCATTTAATTTGATTAAAATAATATAAATTTATTTATATTATCTCTATTCTATTAATATTATATAATTTTTATATCACCTAAAATCATATAACTAAAGTGGACCCTTTTAGTTTGATTAAAATAATATAATTTTTATATCATAAAAAATTGATCACGCATAGTCTCGCATGCACAAACATGAACTCCCCATTTGGCTATCTTGTCATTGGAGAACGTTTAGTCATTGGTACCCTTTTTCTCTTTTTAACTTTTGTTGCATGGTGGTTGAAAATAATGAAAGCACTTTCATGTTGGTGGGGTTTTAATTTTGTGGGAATTGAAATGGTGGATACAATAATCATTAATAATCATAAAGCCAAAGTTTAATCAGTAAATTGCTCAAATCTTTACAACTTATGATCATCCTCATGATTTTCTTATGTTTCATGATTTGAATTGAAACCAAAACACTCTAACCTGTAATTTGATACGCTATCTTAGAGAAAAGTACTTCCCACGTGATTGTTTTCTTTTATTGTTATTGGTATAGTAAGTAGTACTTGTTGTTACTATGGGGCGTGTATTGATAGTGTAGGGTTGAAGATTTGATTTTGAGGTTCTGGATTCGAATTCAAGGAATACGTTTTTTATAAGAATCTGGGACAGTCGAGAATTTTACCTACTCTATTTAAATTCGAAAATAGTAATTTGATGGCGGGATTTCTAATTATTCTAAAGGAAAAAAAGTAGTACTTGATACCTTTTCTTGAATTTGAAAGCCATCAAGCATTTGACCCACATCGACAACCCATTAATTGAATATCAATTATACCACTTTCTTTCTTCAGCCATGTTAGTATGTCTGAAAAACACGCGATATTAATTTATCTATTCGGACATATCTTCGAACACATGACTAACATTTTCCCTTCTTTTTTAACTCCCAACCGTCCCTCATGTACTACCAAAAATGATTTTGGATCATTTTCGTTGCCTTTTATTTTAATGACTAATATTAAAAGATTTATGTTGCCAATCTGGAAAAGTTTTTTGTTTGACTTTGTTTGGTAGATATAATTCGTTGGGAATTAATAGCTAAACTAATTTGTAATTAATGACATTAATAGCTCAATTAAGCTGTGTAGCAGCGGTTTCAATTTAGCTATATGGGAGACATCACATTAATTAATGGCCATGTTTGGTATGCAACATTATACCATTCTTTCATTTCGTGATTCTTTTTATTTAATTATTTATCGAAATTATTTTGTAATTTGTATTTATTTTTCTTTCTTTCAAAGAAATTTTATTTTAAACTTAAAATAGGTTATTATTTAAGTATTTAAAAATTAATACAATGCAACACTAAATGTTGTATAATATTAATATAATATAATACAATATAGTATCAAAAACTTTACAACATTAATATAATACAATGTTAATACAATCACTAGAAGAAAATGGATTGTTAGCGTCCAATACTTCAGCGTTGAAATTTATTTCAACGCTAATAATAACTTTTAGCGTCGCAATATTATTCGACGCCAATTATCACGATTTTAGCGACGAAAATGATATGCGACGCCAAATGTTCAACTTTTATCGTCGAATAGTATTTCGACGCTAAAAATAAGCCTTATAGCGTCGAAACACGTATTCGACGCCGAAAATTTGACATTTAGCGTCGACGAAATTGTGTCGTTAAAGGTCTATGAAGATACCACCGACAATCATTTGATCTTTAGCGTCTACTTTTAATATCGACGCTGAAAATCCCGACATTTAGCGTCGACTTGTTTATTCGACGCTAAAAATCAGACATTTAGCGTCGAAATAAGGGATTCGACGCTAAAAATATATTAAAATGCAGAATGCCACCAACTTTTCTCTCCCTTTGCTTTTTCTCTCATCCTCTGCAATCTGAGACTCTCTCTTCTGCAACCTCACAACTCTCCTACAAATTTTAAATAAAATTGTAATTAATTTTCCATAAGGTAAATCTTCTTTCATATTTATTTATTATTTTTCTTGATATTTGCAAAGAATAATTATATATCTGACTTAAATATTTCATATTTCCTTATTATTTTTATTTGTTATGATTATGTTTATTATATACTTTTTGTTAATGGTTTATGATTTATATACGTAGATTAGTTAATTAACTAAATATATTTTTTCTGTCAACTAATTAATTTATCAACTAAATATATATGTATATGCAGCTTAAATAAATAATTAACGAAGTAGTAATGTTAATGAGTGCAATATGATGTTTAATAATTATATTATTATATTTAGATATTTGACTGAAATGGATAGAAATTGGATGAGCTCGCTGGATAGATTGAGTTTTGAATATCGTAATGGAGTGTATGTGAGCTTTGGTCTAGCAAGAAACACGAGGTAAATTTTAAAATAAACGGAAATTTATAATTCTCTTTATTTTTGGTACTTACAGTGTTGTTAAATGCAGGATAAATGTCACGCAAATGCAGAAAATCGAAGTCACTTGCGTTTTAACCACCGTGGAAGTTCGAAGTTCGAAGTCATTTATCCAACATCGTGCCGAACATTCTGAGGTAAATATATCCTAACGTAAAATTCAACAGTTCATTGTTTTTACTAATGTGGAATAATACTAAATGTATTTTATGTTTTTAACAGAGTAGCACATGTGAGGTGCAATCATTTCCTGATTTTTTCCGAGTGACGCATTACAATGAGAAAAACAAATGGATAAATGAAGAAGCCGAACGCTGCTATGTAAGTTTCAGTTTTTAAAATAAAATAATTATTATTATATATGTTAATTTTTTTTTCAAATTCTAACATTAACTTATTTTTTTAAACAGAACGAAATGATGGAACTCCAACATCAAACTCAGGACACAGGATCCGACCCGATACCAGATGAGGAGTTGTCGCAATTGGTTTTCAAGAATCAGACAGCTTACAACGTCGGCCTTGGCATTCGTAAGAAGCCGACATCATCTGCGCGCAATACTGTTAATTCGGATAATGCCTCCTCTCTTCGAGACCAGTTAGCCACCACCCAAGACCGGCTAGCCACTACCGAAGACCAGCTAGTCACCACCCAAGACGAGTTGAAGAAGACTAAGGAGGAGCTACAACAGGTCAAAGTGGACCACGAGAAGAAGTTGGAGCAGTTCGAACAGCAAATGCTGGCTTTCCGGAAGATGTTGGAGGCCTCACTCAGTGAGGGTGCATTGGGCTCGAGCGCCCCCATCACAGTAGCAATAAATTTTATATCCATTTGTATAAACATTTTGAACAAATAGTTTTAATATAATATGTATTTTTAAAAAAAAAAATTTCAATATAATAATAAAATAATTATTATAATATTTCGTAATTCTGTTATTAATCAGGAATTTTTTTTCAAATAATTAAAATATTAAATTAATTATTTTAGACCAAATAGCAGTAAATTAATATTATAAACACATTTGTTAACTATTTTCGTCGAACTAGTCGACGCTAAATGTGTTTTTGGCGTCGACTATATTCGACGCTAATAGTTAAAAAATCACCGCTGTAAGTATACAAATATTATTTTTTTAATATACGTTAGCGTCGTTTCGTTTCGACGCTAAAAGTCTACTTTTTAGCATCGAATTATTCCGTCGCAATACCTGACTTATAGCGTCAGAAACTTTTTTTTAGCGTCGAAATAAATTGGACGCAAAATGATAGTTTTTAGCATTGAATCTCTTTAATTCGACACTAAATATTGTTCTCGTCCATGTTTGGGCATCCAATTTTTGCGTCTAATTAATTCGACGCTAAGTTACATTTGCGTCGAAAGTTTGGCTTTTGGCGTCGATTAGTTTCGACGCTAAATGACATAATTTTTATAGTGAATATAACCTAATATAATACACTCTACATTAAATAATACAATGTACTATATAATACAATATTATGTGCCCAATCATCATAAAATAATTGGACCATTTTCTTGAAATCCTATGAACGATGGCTCTTTTTAAAATTAAATATAGATTTGAATAAAACAAATTGACTCATTCCAAACACCAAACTAGCTATATATTGATTACACCAAAAATTAAAGAATAAAAATGTAACAAAATGAATAGATTTGAATCCCCCAATATTTTAACATTACTTTTAATTGTTGATGCAATCTATGGTAGAGTCATATAGAGGTGAGTAAACATAATCACTTTTAATCAATTCAAAAATTTATTAAAATAAATAATATAATTTTAATCCACTCTCACTAAAATAAAAAGTATCTGATATATTTTATGAAAATCAAATTTTTTCTCACTGAATTAATATTCTAACTACTCCATTTTGTACAAATTTATTAAACTTTATATAATATATATACCATAATACACAAGAAAATAAATATGTAAATGGTAATAACAAAAAGTGTGAATACTAGCATTTGAGTTTGTCTTCAACAGCAATGGAGTTCTTGCAATGAGCAATTGCAGCTTGAATTGCAGCTTGCAACTCTTCCATGGTACTGTCACTTGTTGAAGAAGAAATGTTTGTTGTTGCAACAAGTAACCCACTATTTGTAGGAGACGTTCTGATTGATGCAGGGGCTGAAGAAAAGTCACCTCTTGATCTTCCTCTAATCAAATGATCTTGCTTATTCCTAAAGCTTAAATTACCTGAAAACGAATATGGTTGCCGTTGGAAATGGTGACCATTTTCTCTCCTTCCTCTGAAAATCAACAATGGCCTAACCATTCTCACATACTTTTTTATCACATGGCTTATGTCGAATCTCATGAGCTTCTTCTTTTGCTTCTGATCTTTATTAATACTGTCTTCTTGTTCTCTGATTTCATAACCCTTTCGCCATCTTGTGAATCCGAATAATGAGAATGACTTGGACTTGGCTCGCCCCTTAGTTTGATCAAGATTGTTCATTTGCTGCTGGTGATATTGGTAGTCACGTGTTTTGATGTTGTTGTTGCTGCTGCTGCTGCTGTTGATAGAGTTGCTAGAGTCTCTGACGGGGAGGGTAAAGCTGTCCAATGAATTGGTGGAGGAGCGAGGGGATACTGCTGGAAGGTGAGAGAGGAGATGAAGAGGAAGCAAATGTCCATGGAAGAAAATTTCATCAGCTGGGGACAAATCGATTGCGAATGAAGGTGGGGTTATTTTGGTCTTATTGTTATTATTATCAGGGACTGTTGATGTTGATGTTGTTGTTGTTGTTGAAGAAGAAGAAGAATGGAGAGAGATTGTGAAGGAGAATTCATGAGAAGGAGATGCTGATGCTGATGGTGGTGGTGAGGCAGCAGTAGGAGAAGATGTTGGTGACTTTTGCTTTGCTGCTGCTGAATTTTCTTTTTCTTCTTCTTCTTCTTCATGTTTCTTCTTGTCCACAGCTTTATCTTTGCATGTTTGATGATGATTGTTGTCCATACTTGAAAAGAGAAATTATATTCTTCAAAGACTTTTACAAAAAAAAAAGACTTTTACAAGATCTGATTCAGTAGTATCTGGGGTTCTCTTAATTTTGTGTTTGTAACTTTTGGGCTTATGGATTCTTGATAAGATTAGGAAGCAGTGGAGAAACTGAGAGAGAGAGAGAGAGAGAGAGAGAGTAATATGTATTGTCAATCTGGACTTGTGCTTAAAATGTCTTTAGCAGAACAATCAAACATAAATTTTTTTTCTTTTGCATTATTTTTGGAATAGCTAAAGGAAAATATATGGTGGCCAAGATGGCTCTATGACTATGAGATGATGAGGTGAGGTGATATATTTAGCAGTATGTGTTAAAGGGTTTTGGTGGGTCCATGTCAAATCTAACAGCTAGTAAAGTTTCTGATTAGAGAAATTGAGGTGACAAGGATCCAAGTGTGCCCACAAACCTTTTAATAGTTGGGGTATTGTTGTTTTTTGGGGGCAATGAAATGAGTTATGGAGTGAGAAGTCATGTTCCAATAAGTGCACTGGTTTCAAAGAGGAATCTTAACAGATTTATACCCTTTTTCACTCTTAATTAAACAAGGGGAGCAATTGAGGCAAAGTTCATTGGGGAAAGTATTTTGAGTTTGCTTCGTGTCCCGTAGGATATATATATATATATATATATATATATGTTTATTAGTGGAAACTGCTTCAGTGTTTGACATGTGGAAGATTTGAATCTAATTATAATAAAGCAAGTTATGTCACTGTTGAACTTCAACACCATTAAGTAGATAAGAAACATAAGATTTGAAGAGGCAGTGATGATCGAGTACTCCAAGTGGTATGTATTGTATATCAATGTGAAGCATGTTTAATGTTTGTTTCAACAACCGATGAGAGTAGTTGATGGACATGAGTTGGAGCCTGTAATAATAGTGGGATTTCAATTATCATTCTTTATCAGTTAAATTTTTTCGAGTAGATTACCAAACTTAGTTTTGATAGATTTTTGGGGATGTGTTATATATATAAATATATATGGATTGTGTAATACATTATAAAAAACAACCGATGAGAGTTGTTGGGTTTATGTGTTGGTCAATCAAATTTAATTAAGTTGTAATGAGGTTTGAAGATCTCGGTGTAATTGGACTGTATTTTAGATAATTTTTTTCTCGAATATTTATGAGAGTAGATTGTCAAACTTAATTTTGATATATTTTTGGGGACATATTATAAATATATATTTGGACTCAATAGACCTTATATATATATATATATATATATATATATTATAATATTGTGTAATACATTAGAAAAAACAACCGATGAGAGTTGTTGGGTTTGTGTGTTGGGTAACAAACCAAATTCAATTGAATTGTAATGAGTCTTGAAGATCTCAGAGTAATTGGACAAGCATTTAGAAGAGATTGGATGAAGATTTTAGAGTTCACGTTCGAGTTGCATTCGTCTAAGCGTTTAAACGAAATCTTCCAATGTCTTTATGTTCGAGTGGCGTTCGTCCCAGAGTTCCAACGAAATATTCTAGCGACTTCACGTTCAAGTGGCGTTCTTTGTCATGTTCGAACGTAATTTGCGAAACAATGCGCGTTTGTCACGCGTTCAACTGGCGTTCGAATGCCCTTGCATATTCGGCTTATTTTGGACGTATTTTTGAAGGCTTTTGGAGACTTGGAAACCCTACCTATATAAAGAAAACAGTAACTATCTTACCCAGTGTTGGAAACATAATATTTAGAGCCTCCATATATTACTTTTCATTTTCTTTAAGAGTTCACTATTGAAGACTCCATTGATTTTGTCTTCTTTGTTATTGGTGAATATTTTTCTTTGGTAACCATCGTAATATCAAACCTTACCAAACCCTAACCTTCAAAGTTCTGAGTTGGAGATTGGTCGTTGGAGTTCTGGCAAGAGCAAGTTCGTTGTTGGATTTACTACAAGAAACTTCAGAGGTTTTGTAGAAAGTTATTTGGTGCAGGCTCGAAAATTGAGTTAGCAAAAGATTTGCTATATGTCTTTTAACCATCACTGTAAGTTTCTCTTCATATTGAATTTGAGTGGTAACCTATACCTGTAGTGGTTTTCCTTTACAAAGAGTTTTCCACTTCGTAAACAAATATGATGTTATTTCTTTACTTTTTATTGTTTACATTTCAACACTTTATTTAGAGTGTGACTTTTTGTTAGATTTAATGGTGTATATTCTTAGCCATAGAAATATTAATTTATGACTAGTTTTAGTTAGTGTTAGATTATAATTTCCGCAGTTTACCCTACGTATACAAGGACTTACAATGGTCAAAACCATATCATAATTTCAAAAGTAATGTATTGGAATATTTCTAAATATTATTTTCGCGATTTACATTGGTGTATCAGGGAAACGCCCCAATCAAAATAGAAAATGGACTTCTATAAGTATATGAAAATTCGCATCAGATAGGCATTCTAACATATATCATTTGAATAAGGCTTGAACGTTTCATCCATAAGCCTTCATAGTTGTTCTCATTCGAATGGGCTTTTGAGCTGTTCGAACGATTCATCCAGAGACTTATAGAATTGTTATTGTTTAAATTCGTTCGAATAGAGCTTTTTCAAACGATATATATGGCTTTTGAACTGTCGATCCATAGCCTTTTAGGTTTGCGATTCAATATGTTCTTCTAATGAAATTGCGATTTTCAGAAATCCGTTATGCATTGAACATGTGTCTTTTGGTGAAAGAAATCATTACAAATGATTAAATTGTATCTTATCATTGATAATTATTGGTTTCCTATAAATACTCTATATGTTTTTATGTTAAATACAATTGTAATCCATATTTCTCCTCTTTTATCTGCATCACATAATCTAATCTACAAAGAGTGTTCTTGGTTATTGTGATACAATCACATATCAACAATAATATACTCCATTATATCGTGAGAAAAAGTTTCCATTTACTCCTTATGATTTTGTGATTTGTAAGTTAGAGGGTGTAAACATTTCTTAAAAGAAACAATTATGTACCTTGAAGAATCACCATTATCATGTCTCAACCGAATTTTACAACAACATAATGTAATACTTACAAAATTAAAATATAAAATATATATTATAAATGAAGAGTTATCAATTAAGGATGGTCAAGAGTTAGGTAATAATTGACTTTATAGTATCATAATCACATAAATAATTGACTTTGTAGTACCATAATTATATGACATTTTATAAATGAATGAGAGGGTAAGTGCCAACAGTTGGACGAAAATTAACGGATAAATGGGGGGGATTGGGACCCACACACACGTGTGCGGAGTGGTCCACGAAGAAGAATTGCATGGGGAGAATTTTGTAGGTACGAGTAAAAGGGTCAACATCTCAATCATACATGCATTATTGAGATGGACATGGCCATGGCCATGGGAGTGGCACTGCCTCATCTTCACCACTAAAACAATTTAAATATCATCCATCATTCATATATGCTCAATTTCTTTAAAGATAAGACGGAGAAGAGAAGAATATATTAAATAAATTATAAAAAAAAAAAAAAAAACAAACAAAGCATAAAACAAAACATAACATTTCTCATTCAAAGTCCCTTCGTATGCGGTGGGAAAACACTCACTTTTTTTTTCTGCTTTTTTCATTAGCCACTCGATTTGTTATTCCTGTCAATTTGAATGAGGTATCAAACAAAATCTTTTTGATCTTTCGCTGTGTGTGTGTGTGTGAGATCACCTCACTGATAAAATATTAGCTTAAATTCACTCAAAAAAATCTTATTTTGAGTCCAAAATTCTCGTTATTTGTGATCATTGAGAGTTTATGTTTTATTCTTAGTATATGCCTTCCTTATTAAGTCAGGTTATCACTTATAAGCGCTTCTCTAGATGGCACAATCTATCACTTACGGCATAAATTTGTTTCTGATTGAAAACAAGATATTGTTTTCTTGACATATCAAAGTGGTCCAACTCCAAAACCTTAACCCCAACATTCTTAAGAAGTGATGCCACAGTGAATGTATGGATTGGATGTAGAAACTTGTATAGATGAATAATTGATATAACACAAGCAAACCGAGAAACTAAGCTGTTTATACTTCGTATTTAGGTTGTCTATCTCTAATTAATTTTGCATTTTCTTCCCCCTTCAATGTGGTCTTTTGGTGGGCCTGCTGCTAAGACAACCAATCAGATACAAACCTTATGCAGTGTCTACTTTGTTGGGCCCAATCGTGTGATTGATTCATGAACCCAACAGTCGTGCTGTTGACTCTAGTGCTCCAACATTGGACCAAATTAAAAGACAACATCATGAGCTGCATTGTATATTTAAGAAATTGGTCAAAAATTATTAATACAAAATAATTTCAACAGAAAGCCAGCCTTTTGAAGAGCTAAAAGCTGGAAAAACAAATACATCTACATCAAATTAGAACATAACAGGACAATGTTTCACAGTTTAATATGCACTAATGCTGTCGCATTTATTATACAAATGAAAAATGCCAATGATTAACAAAGACATATCATGGGAAGAAAATAAACACGTAACTTCCAACTTTTCTATTTTGAATGTTCACCTTCCAACTTGTTAAAAGGAAGGATCAAATTAGGAATTAATGCTACACGTACGAATTCATTCAGCAAGCTGAACACATAGGTTTCCCCTAAATTCGAATGAATCTGTAAGGACTCCTCAGACTCCTATATCGCAAAATCAAACTTAAGGCCACTAACTATAATTCACTGTTAGGATCTATGAACAGGGAACCAGTGTGCCATGGAATGTATACACAGAAAAGGATATAACCTCCACTGTGGCACAATGCATTCGCAAGTTTTTGGGAGGGAAGCACAGTTTTCCTGAAGTCAGATAACAGATATATGAAGCGCACTCTTAAATTTTATCTTACCACTTGCAGTATGAAATGAATTAGGAAAAAGATCCAAACTAGCCTGAAGTTAATGCTGGATCAAATACACAAAAACCCTGTGAGAAACTCAAGGGTTTATTATCGTTTGGAAGCTCCGTATTTCCTTCTATGAACAACTTTGATACAATTGTAAGCATGGGCTTGCTAGTCACTTTCACTACCACGTCTATCTGAAAAATAATAGGAAATAACAAAGAAAATATTAAGCTTTAGCAACACCAATATTTGATGCGCAACTATATATAGAGAGAGAGAACTGCAATACCTCCGGACGGTCTTTTCCCTTCCATTGCATCTTTCTTCTCTTGGCAACTTAAACAAAGGAAAGGGCCATCCCAAGGACGCAACTTTCCTGAATAAGTTGAACCAGCATGTATTGAAACGCCCTCTTCAGGTTTCATCTCCACTTGACAGATAGCACACGTAAACAACTTAAACATATTGCATAGTGGATATTTTGTATCCAACCTACAATCACAATAATATGACTTGTATCAAAAAGTTACAAACTAGAACGGCCATTCCTTAAGTAGACAGCTCTGCTACTCGCAATGAGTAAAACATTACAAACAAGAATAGAAAAAAGCAAACAAAATAAGCAATACAAGAAAAGAACTATCATGATGATCAAAGAAAGAAGTTAGCTAATATGATGATCTTCACAGCACACCTTTCTGATAGCATAGCAGATCCTTCCTCAAATAATTCCTCCACCACATCTGGCTCAACGTACTGCTCATCTGTATTTGAAGATGATTCAGGGCACTTTTTGCGAAACATGTTCTTAAGCATTCCTTTCACCTGCTTCTTCGGTGCAGGCACAGGAGGAGGTGGTTTCTCCTGTGATAATATATCAATCACAATGCAGGTTGTGTCATCTCGGAGTCCCTTTGCCTGTACAGCTTCCTGCACAAGGAACATAGAAATGAGAAGAGATCAAGTAAGCTGGAATACCCAAAAATACCAAAGCTGAAATGTTTATGCTCTGAGGTGAAAAGGTCAGTGACGCAGTTTTCATTAACCATAGACCAAAAACGCAATTTCAGAATAGCTCACTTTGACAATTTGTGCAGCTGCAGCTTCTGGTTGCATCCCACGACAACAATCAAGAGCCTCTTCCGCTGATAAAGCATCCCAAACACCATCACTAGATATTATAAGCCTACCACCAGCTGTAGACAACTGCAGAAAAATAGTGCTGAATAAATCAAACTTGTTAAATCGTTTTAGAAAGAATTGCAGCACAGCCTCATTTGTGAATCAAAGATAAATTAGGTCTGTATGTCAAAACTAACCAGTTCAAATATATTAAATCAAGACTAGACAGTACTTTTGAATTATTTATACCCATACTTTTTCCCAGTTCCAAAAGAACAACTGAAATAACAACAATAATGCTTGAAATGTGATACACAAAAAAGTTTCTTCAAGTAACCTAGCATGCATAAAAACCATTGTTCTAAAACGCGTCGCTAGGCGGCGTGTTTAGGCTTGGCGGCCTATGGCCGCCTCGCCCGGCCCTAAATTGTTGGGGCCAGGTGCTCGCCGGAATGGGCGGCATTTTCTGCCCATTCCGGCAATTTTCAACTGCAAAAATCGTCGGTCAACGGACATTGACCGCCGTTGACCGACTTAGAATTCAAAATTGAAGCTGTTTTCCGGTCAAATTTTACACCATAATCCTAACACTAACCTTAAATCTTACAAAACTAACTCTCTAACTAATCAATTTTAAATATCTCCAATTTGATGCATAAACCCTAATTTAAAAACTCTAATTTCTTCCATTTTTGTTAGTTTTCAACATTTCCTTGTGATTAATTTGTCAAAATCACGCCAAATTTTAAACCTAATTATGGAAATGCTCTATTCCCGATTAATTTCCTAGGCCCTGCCTAGGCCCCGCGTAGGCGCCCTAGGCGCTAGGCACTGGATCGCCGCCGCCTACCGCGTTTTAGAACACTGATAAAAACATATGCATGTTGTACAGGAATAAAGTATGACTATAATTAAAGGGATACACATGGACCAACCAACCACAGTCAAAGCCCCTGCCAAAAGCAAGTAAAGGAAACTGAAATTGCTGACATACATCAATAATAGTATACAGAAGAACAAACCTTCACTTGCTTTACATAAGGAACAGAAACAATGTACTCGCCAACATCCATATCTCCTATAGATCGTGAAAGACATAAACCGCCAGGCCAACATCTCAAAGGACCAATCTACAAATGAATTAGCATAGTAGTAAGACAACCAGCTATTTTCTATTAAAATTAATTGGAAAAGTTTGTCTTCTATGAACTTTTGAAGTTTCCAATGAAGGAACCAATCTATAGTTATAAAAGTTGCAGATAGACATCATCAATTAGAGTTTTCTCCTACAAAGTTTTGGCCCCACATCAACATTATATTGAAATATGTGAGTTGGCCAACAAGTCTTTAGCATCTTATTTTCCATGGTGGCTATGCAAATTTAAAGAATCGGTGAATCACTGAGCATTTTTACTAGAAAAGAAAACACTAAGCTGCCACGAGTTTCTGGGAAGTGCATTACGAAACGGAAACATAATTATGACGCACAGAAAAACTACCTCAGCTCCACCACCAGCATTGAGCCGACCAACCTCGCCTCCGCTTGATGTGATACGGTCCCTCCTAAATAACACACAAAAAGAGAAGGTGATGTCTTTATTGTCAAGATGTACAAGTTATGTGTGTCACAAAAGCATTATGTCAGTGACTTACTCCTTTTCGTTGCATTCAAGCCTATGATCTGCAGACAGGTAATAGATATCACCTTCTGCAGATTCAAGAATACAACGGGAATCACCAACAGATCCAACAGTTATAACCCATCCTTCAATTATCACAAAGGTAACTGTTGTTCCTGATGTACGAGCTGAAAAGACATTAAAAAAAAAATGTAAATATCACCAATGAGACTTCAAAAACAAAACCCAGAAAGAAGGCAATTTTCCATAGATGACAAACAATATGCAAGTGCCCAACACACTGCACCAATACCTGTAACTAGACACCAATATCTACACAACTAGTACATGTAAAAATAAGTCACAAGCAGGAGCCTTGTATATTTCAATGATAGATTTTATTTTCAAATTCATCTTTCTAAGTTAATATCTCCAAATTAATCAGTGCACACAAAATTATAATCCTTAATAACCAGGATTGGTTTTTATGTTGACCTAATGAGCTGCACTAATCCTACATATCCCTAACATTATTACATCCACATCAAATTTCGGTCGACATTGAACGCTTCAAAAACATCTCTCACATTAAGTAGTTGAAGCATGCAAGCAAAAAGTGTTGCAGTTGCCATTGCCCATTGCATTTAAATGACTAAAATCTATGAGAGTGAACATATGTACTTGCTTGTTGATCAAGAGTGATGTGACATAGGCTACGTGTACGACTGTAGAAGCACATAACATAAGTGTAACAATATTGGCATGAATGTGCATGAGTGTGTGAGCTTGATTGTAAAAGTATCCGCAGATGCATGTTTTATGGTGAACAGGCCCCTTGGAGTTCTCCTAAAGTATAGTTGCACTTGCACATGTTCTCCATCTGACGAAGAGATTGTCACACAGCATATGTAATTACAGTGAAAATTATTCAAAAGAACTACTCCCACCTTTTTCTTGAAAATCTTTATCTGTTTTTACAAAGCCAGCCACCATGGCCCGTGGAAGTGCAGATATCCATTCATCTCTGTTGAGGTCTGAAGGGATAGCATTTAACACATTTTTCAGAAGATTCTCCTTGGTGTAAATAGCAGCAGCAGACCCATTGTGTCCATCAAATAGCTGCAAAACACAGTTTAATCAAATCAACTTAAACAAAGATAAGTCGATCATTGCAACATTACAGTTGAATTAGATATATCATATATATTGACAATCACAAACAGGCAGTGTTATTCACATAAATAAAATGAATCAAACCATCTATCCATGACTAAGAAACGGGTAGCAGTCATGTAATTGAACTTTTTGTTTCCCATAGTGAATCCTATAAGAGCAATCTAACTGCGACTTATCAACTAAAAATGATCGATAATATATTTTCTATAATGAACAAAGGATCCAAAAGCATCCACACCAAATAATAAAATTGAAATGTATCAAAAACAATACCCCAAAAACAGAAAATGTGGTGACCCCATCGCCCATGGCTCTTTGACATTCATTTTTGAGAAGAGTAAAATCTTCTCCTTTCTTGCTTTGACTTGCCTGGCCGTGCACAATATCTGGTTTCTCTATCTTCTCATTCACCAATTCTCGCTTCAGCAGCACCGAAAGTGGGACCGTTTGATGTTGGCCCCTCGTGGACATTGCTCAATTTCAATTTCAAAAATCACAGCTTCTTTAGCAAAATTATGAATAGAAACCTCTCTAATTCTCCATTCGGTTCCTATTCAAATAAATCGCAGGATCAAATATTTTGATTGACAAATTTGATAAATCAATCCAACTCGGAAAGGAAAATACAAAGATCCTTGTCAATGCAGATCTTAGAAGATTATAAATTTTTTTTTAAAAAAAATGTATCAGTTAAAACAATGATACGAATCTCACTGAATCAATCGGAGAAATGGAAAAGAAAATTTACAATGAGAGAAAATATCGTAGCAATGGCTATTACGCGCGAAGAGGGAAATTAAGATGCGTTGAAATTAATTAATTGCTGTGATCCGGCGTTCTTGAGGAGAAATTCCATTATTGACAAGGGACAAATACTAAATAATTTTAGCGAAATTAAAGCTGGATTTCCCAATTGGCCTTTTTTTTTTATTTTCCCTTTTTTTTTTGTTGATTTTTCAATCTCATTGACATGGCAAAAACGCACCGTTCTTTTTGTTCGGCGCTTAAAAGCCGTTTTTAAGCCGCTTCTTGTAGCCTGCAGGTTGCTTGTTTAACTGTTGGATTAAAAAATGACAGAACTCATAATTAGCCCACTGAATTTTTATCCGACATCTCAATAGCCACCAAATTTTTATTTTCACCATTTAGCCCACTGAATTTTAAAAACGGTGTAACAAACCCATTTAGTGTAACGCCGTTCCGTTTACCGTCCACGTCAGATTTTTCCGTTAGGAGTTGATGACGTGGCAGCCAACAATACAAATGTCAAATATAACAGAACACATATTTGACCCCCTGAACTTTTATAATACATCCCATTAGCCCACTGAACTTCAATATTTTACCTATAAGCCTACATAACTCTAAAAAATGATGTTAAAAACTCTTTATAACTACATAAACCATCATCAACACAATCATGTCTTGAAAAAAATTACAAATGATCTTTTTAATTTCATTTGAACATTAATCTAACACTATTAAAAAAATAAATTTTCAATATTAAAAAAATAATAGTAAAACACAATCATATCTAATTTTTAATAAATAATTTTAGAATAAAGGTGACGCAACATATTAAACACAAATTCATGATACTTAAATTATCAACAAATATCATTATTTGTTGATCTAAACATGTTTGTTACATACCTTAAATTAAATAAATATCATTATTTTAGATATTATTGGTTAATCTAAGTCTATTATTTTGTATTTTTCGTTTCAATATTCTATTTCTTTTTCGCCTTTCTGTGTTGTTATTGTGGACCATTTAATATGTTGCGTCACCTTTATTCTAAAATTATTTATTAAAAATTAGATATGATTGTGTTTTACTATTATTTTTTTAATATTGAATTTTTTTTTTTTTTAGTAGTGTTGATTAATGTTCAAATGAAATTAAATAGACCATTTGCAATTTTTTGAAGACATGATTGTGTTGATGATGGTTTATGTAGTTATAAAGGTTTTTAACATCATTTATGAGAGTTATGTAGGCTTATAGGTAAAATATTAAAGTTTAGGGGGCTAATGAGATATATTATAAAAGTTCAGGGGGTCAATTATGTGTTATGTTGTATTTTGCATTTGCACTGTTGGCTGTTACGTCATCAACTCCTAACGGAAAAATCTGACGTGGACGGTAAACGAAACGGCGTTACACTAAATGGGTTTGTTACACCGTATTTAAGAGTTCAGTGGGCTAAAGGGTGAAAATAAAAATTTGGTGGGCTATTGAGATGTCGGATAAAAGTTCAGTGGGCTAATTATGGGTTCTCCCATTAAAAAATGGGCCGTACGTTAGGTAATTTTTTCAAATAAAAATTGCATAAAGAGTGATTTATTAATTAGTAAAATAAATAAAGACCGAGTCAAATTTAAATCCTTACTAGACGGGATTGCATGCAAAAATATAAAACGTTATCTAGCCGGTTATTTATTAATGTTAAATAAAAATTAGTTTCTTATTGTTAATTAAAAAAGTTAAGAAAGTTGTTCATGTCACGTAGTGGTAGTGTTTTGTCAGCTCCTATTTAATAGTGGAGTCATTGGGCCCCAGGCCCAGTTGGCCCGAATGTATAAAAGTAAAACCTAACCCCTGACCTTCCACTTGGAGAACCGCGGAATTCTCGGCGCCAGTTATTCCTAAACTAAAACTACTATGCCCCACGTGCAATAAACGCGAGTGAATAGAAGTAATCATACTCTGATTTAACAGTTCAGATTGAAGCGTGATCTCACGGAATATACAGGCGCGTGTAGGATGAAAGATCGCTAAAATTGGAGAATTGTCAAATAAACTCCGCGTGAAATAACAAAACTAACTGGATCGGCAGAGTTCGATAGTTACGCGTATGGACCCCACAAAGGTGATTAATAAAATCAGCGGAAAACCTTATATTGAATGAAATGGTGGTAATTTGAGTCAGTATTCGTTCATTCGTTCGATTTGATTCGCTTTAAAGTGAATATGGATTTGAAAAAATAGATTCGTTTAATAAATGAGTCAATTCGATTCGATTCGTTTATTAAACGAATCGAATACGAATTTAAGCTCATTGATTCGTTTATTCGTTTTATTATTTTTATTTACTAGTTCTTGTTAATTTTCAATTAAGATTCGAGAAATTATAGCTAATTATCATAGAAAAATTAATATTTTCGATATTTGATGATGTATTTTTAGTAAATATATTAATTACATATTTCATATGTATATATTTATGAAGAATTTATGTAAATCATGTTAAATTATTTCATTAAATAATATCATTGACTAAACGAATAAACGAATATTCGTATTCGAATCAAATATGAATCCTGATATTAGGATTCGTTTAATAAACGAATCGAATACGAATCCATCACATTTTGATTCGATTCGTTTAGGATTCGATAAAAATTCGATTCATTGATTCGTTTTACCACCCCTAATTGGATCGTCTCTATAAGATCATTCAATTAATAAATGATAAATATTTTAGTTATTTTGAAAATAATCAAAATAATTGAAATAAATATCATTCATTAATTAAGTGAAAATCCGTTCCTATATAAACTTTTCTCATAAAATCAGAGAGCATTTGCATGTTGTTTTGACGATGAGGGCTGATTCAAGGCATGTTAGAAAACTTGGTCTTCGAGAATGCAAGCTGGAAAAGAAAGGGTCCAGCTTGCCCAATTAGCAAGTGTTGTTGCTATCGACAACTGCAGCTTTACTTATTACAGGTCACCGGGACACTGCAGTCAGTCATTGCATGCACCCCCACGAAGATTTTAAATTGACCCAGAAAAATAATAATAATATAATAATAATAATAATAATAATAAATTACTTAATGGTCAAGTCTTATGGCACCTTGTGTGGCAAGGAATCTTCAAAATCAGAATGAGCTCTCTGTCCCCAGCAACAAACAATAAAATCAAAAGAAGAAAGAATATATATACCCAGCTGAGCTCATTACTTGAACTGCAAAATTAATGACCTTGAAAGTTGTAATTAAAATGAGTCAAGCAAAATTATATTAGGCATCTAAAGCATATCTTGATCCACTGATGAGTCAGTTCGAACAACAGAAAGTAATTTTAACGGCCTATATTGAAGTCTGTTAAAAAAACAAAAAAAAAGGCAAAGCCAGGACAAAAACTTATGGCAAGATGGATTGTATTCCGCTGCATGTATTAGTAGTATTACCTGCAACAAGTACAAATTAACAAAAGCACTTGAATGATGGAATAAGCCAATATTATTTCGATATAAAACCCTGAGAAGGTTCCTAGTATGGTTATTTATGAAAAATTATTAGATTTTCAGTAATATTTTAAAAACCGGATCGGTGATCGAAAATGTTTAATGGGTCACTGATTTTGACCGGTTGAACCTATCCAAAAAAATCAATAAAACCGACTGACGTCATAAATAATATTAATTAATTGAAAATTATAAAAATTGTTTACAAAAAAGTATAAAAATTAAACAATAGATACAAAAAATTACAATTATTAATTCTAACAATCACCAAACATATGTTAAAACTACTGATAAGTTTGCAAAAATATCAGGAGATTACTAATAATTTTGGTAATCATAGCCATAGGGGTCTCAACGTCATTTTCGTCATGATAAATTAGTATAGAATTGATCAAAATAATCACCAATAGAGAAAATAAAACCCTTCAAGCAAAATTGAGCCCATGCCTCCGATCCTTCCAGAGCAGCTATACTATATGCGAAGAAACTTCCAACAGGAAACATAGCGCTTCTTATAAATTACAATAGAGGACAAACTAAATCAAAATCGTGGGACTTGGACTTCTTCCCCTATAAGTAAATCATGATTATCCGTAATTTAATTCTGGGTAGAAAGTATTTGGATGCTAAATTATCTCTTATCTTAAATTCTTGTTATTTGAATGTTTTGTAGGTAGGCTGACGATTCTATTCCTTATCTTAACATAGTTTTGTAGTTGTTTCGAGATATTTGTGTTTATGATGATGAGCAATAGCTCTTTGTTGAGTTCACAATTAAATTAGTTATTTCAATCAGAGGATGTAATGAGTAATTGTTTAACATGATATGGCAGTGGGAAGAACTTCAAATAGCAAAATGTAGCCATTCTGAAAAATGTTTTTAAGTCGATGATTATGCATCAGATGGATGGGCAAGCTGTTCAATGTTTATTAAATTTTATTCAACAAATGGCACACACCTAGCAAACCTTCAGCTGTAGGGGCTTCTTAGGCAAACCCACAGTGACCAACTTCCCATTGATTTTCAGAAGCCAAGTATTGGAGCAAGAGAATGAATAACAGAGACAGTGTCGATATGCCATGTCCTATGAAGCCCAACTTACAAACTCATTTTTCATAAACTTGCTCGATTGCCATTAGCAAAACACAATCACTTAAAAAATTACAGAATACCCAATTTGCATGCTTATTTTCATAAATACACAAGTCAAACTCATTTAGATAGCACAGTTAGAAGAAACCAATCTAAAAGGTAATTACAAAAATTAATTTGTATAATCCTTTTTTCAATTCGATATCGATCTTTAGAGTTTTCTTCCATCATAGTTCCAAACAAATGGAATAACACTACAAATACTACATGGCATGTAAGCTCTTGTATAATATTCGTGTATTCAAGAGATCCAAGTACTCAACTAGGATCCATGGGAAATATGATTTAGAAAATAATCAATAACTATAGTTAACTAAACGAAAATATTTTCAAAGATTTCTAGAGCTTGTTTAAACAGTTCTTAGCATTTCTTTTTCTATTTGATAATAGAAGATAAATTATACGAAAAAAAATGGCTTCTTGGTGTTCAATTTTAATGAAGGTTTCCTAAAAGCTTTCTCGAGGATGAAAATAATAATCTAAACTTCATAATAGACATACCGATCTGACAAATGATTGTTGGAACAACCAACCAAGAATGGGTATCCTCTGAAAGAAAACAGATAGTGTAGGCCAGAAGTCACTGCACACATAACACAATCAGTGACCGGCGTAAACACACACGTATAAAGCAAGCGCACGTATCGTTCAAGTAATATAAAAATATTGATCCCACGAGGACTTAATTCATACTGTTGTTATTAATTATTGATACTATTTATTTACATGTATCTAATTATAGGGAGAAAAAAATGATTGCTTTTGTTGGTTGAATGTGGATTTGATAAATAAAATACTTAAAGATACAAAAGAAAATACTAAGAAAATTAACAAAAGATTCAAAGAGCTAGGGTTGTGACTCCACACAATATTATTATAAAGATGAATTGATTCTCTTATATATGTGTAATAAATCAGTTTGCTAACCGGGAACACGAAAATATGCAAAACCTATGTCGATGGTCAGATGCAAATACCCAGTATAATCCAATTGAACCATATGTCTATGTCAACCAAATTACCTGGATTCATTAAGATTAAGTTCCAATTATGGTTACCCCTGCCCGACAGATATATGTCTATCTGTAAGGAAATCTATTAAAGGGTTATCTATCCTCAAGGAATATCGTGGGCTATTGAATCTAAGGCTGAAACCTAAAATCTATTCGTCAAGTTCATTTTAAGTTTACCACATCAATTTTATTGGTGATCAGACAACAAGAAGCATTAAGCTTAAGACTCAATAAACAAACTAAATAATTACCCAATATAAAATTAAATCAATTATTAGCCTATTAATATTGTGTTTCATCACTTCCCCTAGAATAAAAATAAAATGCTGGGGTAGGGGATCCACCTTTAGAAATTTCAAATTATTATAATATGTAAATTGCCAGTATTATCCATTTAAGTTGAACCAGCCATAAAAGTGGTGTTATTATTTATCTATAAACCAGCCATATATGCGGTAATTATCTGTCATCTAAAGATCATCCATATAGGCGGTGTCACATTATGTTACATAATTAAAACCAACCATTAAGGCAGAATCAACTTTTAATTCATATTATTAAATCACAATTTCCATATTATAATTGAAGTGAGATTAATCTACCTTTACTATTTCTAATTTAGAAATCTCTCTTATTATAATATATAAATCTGCGTGATAATTACCAACCAGCCATATAGGCGGTATTCTGATTAAGTCAAATTAATAATTAATTATCAACCGACCAACCAGGCGGTATCCAATTTAGTCTTATTAAAACCAATTTATAAATAATTATCAACCGACCAATATAGCGGTATCCTCAATTAGTCAGATTTTAACTAGTTTATATATTTTAATTAAGGGAGATTAATCTAAATTATAAAAGTAAAAAACTTCACCTTTACCCCAGCAGTAAATTAACTACTGAACATAAAAGAACAAAAATAAAATAAAATAAAATTTATTACAAAAAGTAAAAGTGCATAATTAAAAATACTAAAAGTAAAAATTCTTAATTTAAATTACAAAAACTTAAACACACAAGATGCAATCCTTAAAGTCCTTACAAAACTCAAGGAATGCATGATTTGAATTCTGAAATCGAGCTGAATTTATAGGCGTCAGTAGGCCTTCCGCGTCGCGACGCGCGTGATTGATGACGTGGCATACGGAGAGCTCGACACGTGAGATTCTAGATAAGGTGATAAGGTGACACGTGGCAAGGCGGCTGAGAGCTGAATGATTGAGCTGACGTGGTGATGATGTGGCGCTGACGTGGCGACACGTGGCGAAAGTGACTGTCCGCACCATAGAATGATGACACGTGGCACGCTGTGATTGGCTGATAATGACGTGGCACGTTGACTCGGTCAACTGGTGATGTGGACGATGACGTGGCTAACACGTGGAGTGACATATGGCGATGGCGATTATCGGCACCATAGGATGATGACACGTGGCACGACGCATGTTAGCAGATCGGATGTGATGGTGACACGTGGCACGACGCACGTTAGCAAAGTCAAACTTCACAAATTCTGACTTGTGGACCCGGCGCACGTTAGCATGGATCGGCGCACGTTAGGAGTTGCGACGTGCCAAAATTACCAAAATACCCTTTTGTCTGTTTTTCACTGTTTTGGCTCCAAATCACCTCCAGAATGTCCTGAAACTTTATTTATCTACAAAATAGCACAAAACACATCAAAATATTCACAAAACTCAAGAAACTATACAAAATATTAGGTCAAATTAGTGAGAAATAGTGATATATTTACCACTCATCACACCCCCAAAACCTAACATTTTGCTAGTCCTCGAGCAAAACACATAATAAAATAACATAAATAAAATTTAACTAAGCCACTTTCGTAGGGATCACAATTGCATTTAGCGTATGCAACAAGCCTTTAAACACCTAGGTGTCCCTAATGGACGAGTTGTAGTCTCGTGAGGGTTTACAGCAATGATACCCACAAACATTTTACAAAAGTAAAAAGGTAGTGAAACTAATGCATACAAAAGTAAAAAGACAAGAGAAAATAGAATAAAGAAGTTAGTGACTAATCAGGTGAAACTTCTACTCCAAGTTACTAGATGTTTTCTTTCTTTCTAAATTACTGAATAAGTAAATTCTCCGATTATGTTTACCATTCTCCATATGCACAGCCAACAAAATATTAAACAACTCATTTTTGCCCACAACAATCACAAGTGTAGTTGATAAGAGAGTAATATTTGTGTCCTAAAGTTTTATCAGAATTCACACCTTTTTGTAGTAATGAAATAATTTTTCTGATTTTTCTGATTTTTTTTCTTTGATTTTTGATTTCATTTTTTATTTACAATACCTTCCGTCTATGTAGCGAGCTTTGGGTCGGTGGCTCCCAAACCAGTTGGCTTTAGGGCACCAAGTGTTAAGACACCCCTACGGACTTAATTACTCAGACTTCAGATATATATATTTTTGCAACATCCTTGATCCATGTAGCGAGCTTTGGGCCAGTGACTCCCAAACCAGTTGGTTTTAGGGCACTAAGTGTTAAAACACCCCTACGGGCTTAATAACTCGGATCTCAGACGTTTTTTTTTTACTCAATCACTTTTTGAGATGCTTACTCCAATTAAACTAGAGCACTGAATATTACAAACTTTTCAATTATAGCTCATGTCTGTATGTTACCATGCATGTTGATAATACCTGCCAACTGAGCATATGAAGATCCATTTTAGTCAATTTTATGGAGAATTTACAAATTAAATAATTCAAAAGAAATAAACAAAAATTAACTTGTTCCGAAATAGGTTTTAAACACGTCTCAGGAGTGAAAACTCCTTACTCAGCTATCTCTTACCAATTTCACATTTTTAGTCAAAATAAAAACAAAAACGCAAAATATTATTGTAATTTTTGAAAATTTTTCAATTTTTTTTGTATTTTTCGAAAATTTTGGACTAAAAATAAAAACAACATACAAATAAAAATAAGATACTAATCAACTAATTCTCTCCCCCAAACCTAAATGAGACATTGTCCTCAATGTCTTAAACAGTAGAAGAAGAGTTTAGAAGATAGTACATGGTTAACTGAAATTCTATACGAAAAGTTAAAGGTTAAGATCCAGATTAATCCGACGCCTCTTACCACGATCGTCCTCGGTCCAATTTATCTTTGAAAGGATAAGGTCAATTTGTGGTTCATAGGCTAAGATTTGGTCAATTAGATCCGGAGCAGTTCTGGCAGTGAAGAGGAGTTCTTTTAAAGGTTTTGACACGAACCCATTTCTCCGGGCATCATCAAGAAACACACAAAGAAAATCATAAAATCCTTCAACGTTGTACAGTCCAAGCGGTTTCTGGTGTATGTTCAGGTTCGCCCAAGATAATACTGTAAAAATTTCCTCCAATGTACCCAAGCCACCTGGCAAAGCAATAAAAGCATCAGCGCGGTTAATCATTTCTACCAATCGTTCAGACATACCTGGCACGATCAGTTCCTCTCAGTTTGATGGTTCATTAAGATTTGCCTCTGCCAAGGGTTTTGGGATGATTCCCAAAACGTGACTGCCTCCTTCCTGCACGGCCTTTGAAACGATCCTCATTAGTCCAAGATTGCCTCTGCCATATACTAAGTGCATATTCCTTGCAGCTAAGATTCGACCCAATTCCTGTGCTGCCTCTATGTATTGTGGTTTAGTACCAACACTAGTACCGTAAAACACACAGATGTTTTCAACTCGTCTTCTTGAAGTGGCTTCCATTTTTTATGTATTTCTTTCTCAACTATGGATGACTTCAAAAGTGTAATGACATGCTGAATTTATAGAACCTGAAAAGGGTGAGTAATAATAGCACTAATATCTTCCAAAGGACGATTGTTAGCTAAACGATAAAAGAAATCGTGAAAGGTCAAAAAGTCTGGATTCTGTCTACTAAAAAAAAAGATAATTACAACAGAAAAGAAAATCAAAGCAATAATTAAGGCAACAGAATTGTGTACGTAATACGTCATTCACTTAGTATAAATTCATTAGGATACGTCTCAAGAATCCATTCTTTACTCAGCCATTACTAATGAATTAGCTCTTATCTTTGCCAAACACCATTCCTTCTGTCTTATGCTTCGTTTGAGCTTTTCCTTACAAAAATAACACACAAAATTAAAAACTATACAACATGTATACACAAAATATAAAAATAGAAATTACAACAAAGTGTATGGGTTGCCTCCCTGCTAGCGCTAAATTTTTCGTCTTCAACCAGACGTGACTGAATTCTATCAGTCAAGGAGGTTTCAGCGTCGTTTTGGATGTCTTATTAAAGACATTCCCATGTGCGTTGCTTTTGAAGGGTCTCTTCCAACGGTAAGTGGTAAAAAGAGTTTTGTCTTATTCAATGCTTGTGCCATCTTTTTTATCTTTGTCGCTCCAGTAATTCCTGAAAAGAAAGAAAGAAAATCAGGAGGTCTCGTATGGTGCTTGACTTGGAATGAGAGTTCCATTCTGTCAAGCTTCTGGGTGATATCTTTGATTTGTACTCCCCAAAATAGTGATGTTTCGCCTGAATGATCTGGATCTTTAATAAAGTCAGACATTTGCTCCTCCATTTGCTCTGCTTCTTGCTCCACCTTTTCTTCACAGATGAATTTTAAAATTTCCGTATTCAATTCTTCATCCGTCATATGTGAAATACATGCTCCATAAGTGTCAATCTGAGGATGTAAAGTTATGTCTGTTTTTAGGTCTTCATCCTCTAATCTGAGTGAAATGATTGGCTCAGGTAGATCTTCTTCAAAAATTTGTGCAATGGAAGCTCCAAGATCTTCATTTGGAGGATAAAAAGTCTCATCCTCATTTGTTGGTGCAGTTGGTACAAATAGCTCAGCTTCTTTATCCTCGTCAGAGTCAGAAGAATAATAAAAATCAAATTGAGACTTTGTTGGTTCAGGCTCCTGAACTGATACCTCTGATTCTTGATACTGCTCAGCCTCGTCCTCTGTTATGATGTCATGATGAATCTCATGATATTCGAAGGCTTCTTCAGTATTATTTGAATTTGCTCCGTGAGATATGTGATTCACGTAATCTGTTAATTGTGTAACTTGATCTGTCATCCTCTGTATAGACGCCGCTTGACTCTGAATTTGAGCATCAAATTGAGCTTCATGTTCCTCGAGCCAATCTTTGAGCATGTCAATCAACTGATCTTCCTCTGATGGTTCTGGTTCTTGATGAAGATCGTAGATGGATGGTGGATAAGATGGAAAATGTGATGATTCTTCATACCTTGAATGATTCCGAAAATTTTGCTACTCTGAAAGGTATATGAACTGATCGCTCGGGTGGTTACCATCACATATCACACATCTCCCCATTTCGTTCTGATGAGCAAATGTAGTATTGCTTGATTCTGTCATCCAGTGATAGTTGTTGGGCTGGACAACAGGCCTCAGAAAACCGGATTGTTGCTCCCTGAATTATGGTGTATCTTCTTCTACTAAAAGCTCGTAATCTTTCAATCTCCCAATAATGTTCCATTTTTCAATCACCTGAAAACAAAAGAAAGAAATAAAAATTACAGATAAAAATAAAGAAAATTAGATACAAGTAAATTAGATAGCTTCAAAATTAATAACTCAAGAAAAATAAGTCACCGGCAACGGCGCCAAAAACTTGACCGGCGTAAACACACATGTATATCGCAAGCGCACGTATCGTTCAAGTAGTATAAAAATATCGATCCACGATGACTTAATTCCTACTGTTGTTATTAATTATTGATACTATTTATTTACAGGTATCTAATTATAGGGAGAAAAGAATGATTGCTTTTGTTGGTTGAATGTAGATTTGATAAATAAAATACTTAAAGATACAAAAGAAAATACTAAGGAAAATAACAAAAGATTCAAAGATCTAGGGTTGTGACTCCACACAATATTATTATAAAGATGAATTGATTCTCTTATATATGTGTAATAAATCAGTTTGCTAACCTGGAACACGAAAATATGCAAAAGCCTCTGTCGATTGTCAGATGCAAATACTCAGTATAACCCAATTGAACCATATGTCTATGTCAACCAAATTAGCTGGATTCATTAAGATTAAGTTCCAATTATGGTTACCCCCGCCGGCAGGTATATGTCTATCTGTAAGGAAATCTATTAAAGGGTTATCTATCATCAAAGAAGATCGTGGGCTATTGAATCTAAGGCTGAAACCTAAAATCTCTTCGTCAAGTTCATTTTAAGTTTACCACATCAATTTTATTGGTGATCAGACAACAAGAAGCATTAAGCTTAAGACTCAATAAACAAACTAAAGAATTACCCAATATAAAATTAAATCAATTATTAAGCCTATTAATATTGTGTTTCATCACTTCCCCTAGAATAAAAATAAAATGCTGGGGTTATGGGATCCACCTTTAGAAATCTCAAATTATTATAATATGGAAATTGCCAGTATTATCCAATTAAGTTGAACCAGCCATAAAAGCGGTGTTATTATTTATCCATAAACCAACCATATAGGCGGTAATTATCTGTCACATACAGACTATCCATATAGGCGGTGTCACATTATGTTACATAATTAAAACCATCCATTAAGGCAGAATCAACTTTTAATTCATATTATTAAATCACAATTTCCATATTATAATTGAAGTGAGATTAATCTACCTTTACTATTTCTAATTTAGAAATCTCCCTTATTATAATATATAAATATGCGTGATAATTACCAACCAGCCATATAGGCGGTATCCTGATTAAGTCAAATTAATAATTAATTACCAACCGACCAACAAGGCGGTATCCAATTTAGTCAGATTAAAACCAATTTATAAATAATTACCAACCGACTAATATAGCGGTATCCTCAATTAGTCAGATTTTAACTAGTTTATATATTATAATTAAGAGAGATTAATCTAAATTATAAAAGTAAAAAGCTTCATCTTTACCCCAGCAGTAAATTAACTACTGAACATAAAAGAACAAAAATAAAATAAAATAAAATAAAATTTATTACAAAAAGTAAAAGTGCATAATTAAAAATACTAAAAGTAAAAATTCTTAATTTAAATTACAAAAACTTAAACACACAAGATGCAATCCTTAAAGTCCTTACAAAACTCAAGGAAGGCATAATTTGAATTCTGAAATCGAGCTGAATTTATAGGCATCAGTAGGCCTTCCGCGTCGCGACGCGCAGCTCGTGTCGAGACGCGCTGACGTGGCGACACGTGGTGAAAGTGACTGTCGGCACCATAGAATGATGACACGTGGCAAGCTGTGATTGGCTGATAATGATGTGGCGGTGACGTGGCACGTTGACTCGGTCAACTGGTGATGTGGATGATGACGTGGCTGACACATGGAGTGAAATGTGGTGACACGTGGCGATGGCGATTGTCGGCACCATATGATGATGACACGTGGCACGTCGCATGTTAGCAGATCGACTGTGATGTTGACACGTGGCACGGCGCATGTTAGCAAAGTCAAACTTCACAAATTCTGACTTGTGGACCCGACACATGTTAGCATAGATCGGCGCACATTAGGCGTCGCGACGCGCCAAAATTACCGAAATGCCCTTTTGTCTGTTTTTCACTGTTTTGGCTCCAAATCACCTCCATAATCTCCTGAAACTTTATTTATCTACAAAATAGCACAAAACACATCAAACTATTCACAAAATTCAAGAAACTATACAAAATATTAGGTCAAATGAGTGGGAAATAGTGATATATTTACCACTCATCAATCAGTAATGTCAATCTGTGGTATGAATAAACTACATAAATAACAGTAAAAAAATCTACTAGACCTGAAGGGTACGATGAAACCATATACCTCTAAAATCATTCCCAAAATCGGTTCCCTGAACAACCAAAAAAGCACTAGTTTAAAATAAGGAGCAGTAGTCAAACACTAAACATGCACAGACAATTACACGCAAGTGCATACTTGCATACACAAAAGTAAATAAATCATACCATAAAATTTTGACGTTTAATAAAATAGCATTGTCCACTTCAAACCAATAGTAAGAGATGATAAACACTAAAAAATGCACATTTATTAAAAGAAAAATTAATCATTTTACACTTATAGTTTCATTAATCTCCTTAATTAAGCACATTTGTTAAATAATAATTATATTTATGTTTATTGTGATTTTTATATTTTATGTAGGTGAAATAATATTTTGGGTGCATGTCGAGAAAAATGGGCTACGGAAATTTCAGCCATGTGCAATGTTCGTATTTTGGCCATAATATTTTACTCCGATATCGGATTGAAGTGATTCTAGTTTCAGATGAAAGAAGATTCAAAGATCTACAACTTTTCTATTCACAAGAGTTTCTAATTCTGAAGTTTTCAAGACCGAAATTGATGAAGAATCCAAAGTGTGTTAAATATCAAATCTTAAAAAAAAGAAAAAAAAAACATTTGTCAATTTCTCCACCAAACATAAGTGTTTGGTGGAGAAATTGGTGAAAGCAATTGCCAAATTCAACTATAAATAGAGGTGTTCTGCACCTCATTTTCCTCATCCTGGTACCTATAGTTTTCTCTGAAAATTTATGGATTTCAAGCTCTTGTGTGTTTTATTTTTTTAAAGTTTTCTTATATTTTTTTTCTTCTATGAGTGTTTTTAATTTCAGTATGAGTAGCTAATTTATTTCTGCTGAGGTAATTGGTGAAGCTTTTATTATTAAAATTTAGATTAATCTCATTTATATTATAATATATGAATTGTAATCTAAAGATTAATAATTAATTGAGATATGTATTAACTATTGACAAAATTTGCTACCGTCTATATGGCTGATTTTATATATTTGACATAATTGAGTACATAACTGGACTTGTTATAGACAGATGATATCACCGCATTTATGGCTGGTTTTATATATTTTGGCATATTTAGTACATTGGCAGGACTAATTATTGACAGAAATGACTACCGCCTTTATGGCCGGTTTTATATGTTTTGACATAGTTAATTCCCGAAGTAAATTAATTAGATAATAGTGGCAATTTATATATTATAAAAAATGAGATTTCTAAATTTAAAATATTAAAGGTGGAACTCATAACCTCAATATTTTATTTTATTATTGTCATGTAATTCAAATTCTCCAAACAACTTCAAACGAATCAAATCTTTTTCTTTTCGCTCTAATTATTACTTTATCATATTAAATCTATTTCATGTGAATCGACCCCGGACTTACTGATTTTTTTATTACTTCGATACTATTATACTTGGAAGTAAATAACCACTTTTTGAGCGTGTCAAGAGACACCCATGCGAAGAAAAGGATCTAAAGGCCACCAAGAAATCCATTGTTAATCACTAATCAAATTTGCTGATTGATAAGGGAGAATTAAATGCATTCACCACAACAACTAACCTTTCCAGAACCTTATTCACCAATCAAATTCACTAAAATTCCTTACCATTCGAGTTCTCATTCTCTGCAAACTAAACGTCTTAGAACCAGGACCAATTGAAGGAACAAGATTAACATCTATTACAATAAATGCTATAGCCAACACAAAAAATTACAAGATTTAATTTATAGCAAAATAACCAGAGGTTTATTCATAACGAAAAGAGACATATGGGTGTTTCTCATACAAGTCACTAGCTTAACATCCACAAAGATAACTAAAGATCAAATTAAGAAGCTCACATAAAAATTATCTAAACCGATGAATCAAAACCCAATTCAAACCAAAAACAACAGTAATCGAAAATCAGCAATGAATTCAACACTCAATTCACACACAAAAACCACCTAGATTCTTCAAGCAAGCAAGTGCAAGCAATTTTATTTTGAATTAAATCATATTAGACAGTGAATCACTTACCGTGTGATGTGAATATATGCAAGAATAATTAGCATGGGAGAAATTGGAAGCATTAGCTGAAAGAAAACCAAGCAATTTCTCATGTGTAACAGGTCTGTAGGCTCATCACCGTTGCTCAATGGACTCAAATTTATTGATTAAATACAGCACGAATAGATAATGAAACATATAATTTAATAAATTAAATAAGATTTATTGAAACTAAAAAAATAAAATTAATAAAGCTTAAACCACAACTACAATAAAATCAAAGTGAAAGAAAAATTGAAGAAAAGTTACCAGCCTGAGCAGGAGGGTGATGTGATGAACACTAAAATGTACACATTTATTAGAAGAAAAATTGATCATTTTATACTTGTAATTTCATTAATCTCCTTAATTTAGCACATTTATAAAATAATAATTAAATTTATATTTTATATATTTATCGTGATTTTTATTTATTATATATGTGAAATAATACTTTGGATGCATAACTAGAAAAATGGACGTGACATTTGGATTTTGGAGGCAAAAAACTTAAAAGAGTGTTCTAACCGTGTACAATTCCGGAAATTCCAATTTTCCGTAATTTTTGTAATTTAGCCATAACTTTTTACTTCGATATCGGATTGAGGCGATTATAGTTCCAGATGAAAGAAGACTCAAATAACTACAACTTTGATGTTTACAAGATTTTATAGTTCTCAATTTTTTTAGGCTGAAATTAATGAAAAATCCAAAATATGTTATATATAATTATTAAAGCAAAAAAAATAAAAATAATAAAAGGGTAAATTGGCCCATTAGTTGAAAAATTTGCATTGCATTATTAAATGCGATGCAAATTTTTCGAAGATGGAGGTGCTGAACACTTCTATAAATATATATGTGTATTTCTTCAGTCTGGTTTCCGCAATTCTCTCTGAAACTTTGTGTAGTTTCAGTTCTTGTGTGTTTTATTTTTTAAAAGCTTTCTTGTAATTTCTTTTTCTTTCAGTAATAAAATTATGAGTGTTTTTATTCAAATCATGAGTAGCTAATTTCATTTTATAAAAATATAGATTAATCTTATTTATATTGTAATATATAAATTGTAATCTAATTACTATTTAATTTAAATATGAATTAATTATTGACAAACTATGTTACCGCCTATATGCTGGTTTTATTTATTTGACATAATTGAATATCTGACTCCACTTGTTATAGACAAATGTTATTATCGTCTTTATGCCTAGTTTTATTTATTTTGACATAATTAATTCATAAAATAAATTAATTAGGTAATATTGACAATTTATATATTATAAAAAGTAAGATTTATAAATTTGAAATATTAAAAGTGGATCCTTCAGTCATAGTATTGTATTTTATTGTTACAATTTTCAATTACTTCAAACAATTCACTCTTTTTATTTTCACTTGAATTATTATTTTATCCTATTAAATCTATTTCGTGTGAATCGACCCTGGACTTATAGGATTATTTTATTACTTCGACACTCTTATATTTGAAAGTAAAAAATAACTTTATGAGTGTATCATGAGGCTTAGTGAGAAGCTTAGCAGGCTTAGTCAGAGTCGCGTCTTGCAGCTTGGATTGAGCCGATAGCTGAGGCATAGAAGCCGGGAGCTTAGCAACAAGCTGCGAGAGGTCCTCGTTATCATCATAACCCAACAAATCGAAAGTCGGGGTATTCATTAATCAGTTTTAACCGATTAATCGAACCGTTCCGACCCATTTTTTTATTACGGTTCGGTTAATTCGGTTATTGCGGTTAAAATTTTTAATTTTTTTGGTTATTCGGTTCAGTTACGGTTATGAGATTCGTATAACCGAACTGACCGATTAACCGAAATTAAACCATATATGTATATTAGCGCTTGCGAATCCTTTAATTTTTTAGAGTTAATATAGTCTGCATGTAAACTCTCAATTGGTTGTAGTTATATTGATTTGATAATACTACCCAAAAATAAAATTGATAAAATTCAAATGACAAGCTGCATTAACAGCTTGGTTTTGGTTTTTTTTAATTTCTCTCAAGAATTTAAAGGTAAAAATACATAAAATTTTAAATGTGTAGATTTTGCATCGTGGTGGATTCGTGACCCTTAAAATTTCTAACATGGCAGGTTTGGAAGGAAATCTGAGGCCGTGACAATCATCGAGGGTTTAAAAAATATTTCTTTCGCATGTAATTAAATATAGATATATTTAATTAAATGTTAGTTATAATCGGTATTTTTAGAATTAGATATGTGATTGAATTAGTGATCTAAAAAAATTTAATGCGTTAGTGGTTCGACTGGTTTAAACGTTCCGAAAAAATCGGTAGAACCGACCTACATCATATATGATTTCACTAATTAAAAATTATAAAAAAATATTAAATTTTAATTTATTGGATTGGTTAATAACCGAATTAACCATAACCGACCGAAATATAATGGTTAATTGGTTAATGGTTATGTGTCATAAATTGGTTAAATCGGTTACACTTTTATTTAACGGAAAATTTCGGTTACGGTTAAAAATAAAGGATTAACCGACCGAACCGACCGATGCACACCCGTAATCGAAAGGGTTCATGGTCGCCATTTGTTGTTAATATTATTTTAACAAAAACCCACTCACCAACTTAAGAAAATATGAAAAAGGCGAGCTTTACAAAACTAACTTCATAGATGTGTTTTGTTTACAGAGAAAGAGAGAGAAACCCTAGCCGCCGTAACACGAGTATGAGTAAGAGAGAGAGATATGCTCGCTCAATTTATTGTAACCATTATCAAAGAAATTCAACACTATCCAAATTTGTGCTAACATTGGATGTTCTCGTGAGCTTTCGAAAACGGACATTTGGAGGATCAGTTTGAAAATGTGGGGGACGTCGGCGAGAGTAAGGGTGTGTATTAATCAGTTTTAACCGATTAATCGAACCGTTCCGATCCATTATTTTATTAGGGATTTTATTTTTGGTAACGAGGGAGAGAGACAGAGAGTGAAGTGAAGTGAAGCATTTAATTAAGACTTGGGTTAAGTGAACAAAATCGCAGGAGCTGTAGGTTTATAAAATAGTTTCACTTAAAATGAAAAAAAAATGAAAAAAAAATATTATTTTAATAAATTCGAGTTTTAAATTTAAATTTTAAATTTATTATAATTACACATTAAAATTTTTTAAAAAAAATCAGGTTTAACTATGGTTTCGATTTTCTACCAGTTTTTTTTCTGATTTTATTAACTCTGCCGATTTTTTAACATGATTCTGATAGAACTAAAGGCTGATTCCCGATTTGAATGATTGAACCGATCGGTCTGATCTGATTACGAAAACTATGCTAAAAAATATAATTAATTTGTAGTACATCTAATTTAATTTTTATTTTTAATTTAAAATTTATTTTTTCAAAACAAATTTATGTAATTCTTTTAAATTTGGCACTTCACTAATATTTTGAATTACAAAAAACGTGATTTTTTGATAGAATTATTTTCTGTAAAGTATTTCTACCATTATTTCTTGATAGAAATATTTTATATTAAGATTTCTATCATTATTTCTTAACAGATAATTGTTGGTGAATTAGTGTCATTAAACATAAAATTAACATGCTTTAAACAATCAAAACACATAATTCAAATGTAAATCTACTTTTACATGCAAGAACCCTAAAACTTTTGAAATGAAGAAAACCTGGAAAAATGATGAATACAGTGGTCCGGATCGAGAAGATTCTCTGTCCTTAAGAACTTATCAGCCCCGTCTCGGTGCTCTACGGATTTTGTGGCTAATGTTCTCCTAGGATAACCCGGATTCCTCTTGTTCAAGTGGCACTCCTTAACAAGATCTCGAACTTGGAAATGGAGGGAACTCTCTCTTGAAAAAACGAAATATGTGAGACTTAAGACTTGTTATCTTTCTTGGATACTCAGAATAAACTTCAACCCTCCTTAAATAGACATGGAAGGGTGCCTTAAGGGCACCCTTTGGTTTGGGGTGCAACCCTCCTAAGGGTTGTATCCATTCCATGTATCAAATGGAAGTTTTATTCTAAATTGGAGGACATATCCCCATGGGGTACCAACCAAGGGATATATCCCTCCTTCATCTAAAGTCAATATTTTGAAGAATTATCAACAATCCCCCACAATTCTTCAAATATTCATGTAGACACTTGAGAGAGGTTCCGTGAACTAAAGCTGCATATGTACGGGCCAAATTTGGTCCAAGGGTAATTTTGACCTTTTGCTTCGGGGTCAATACTAAACGCACCCCGAAACCCCCAGCATGGATCCAGGCCCAATTGTCATCACATAACTTGCACTAAAGGAAGCCCCAAGGTTTGATGTATATGAAGGCCCAGAGGTCCACAAACCCAGGCCCAATGAAATACCACATACCCAAACCATAATCAAGGCTCACCCTACGCCAGTCCACGTAACGCCCAGGCTCGCAAACTACACTCATAACTCAGCCATTATCAGCCTACAACTGGCAAACACAATAAACACCCCT
>SKCR01043799.1:0-36904 GCA_019454045.1 Zanthoxylum bungeanum
TTGATTAAACCCTCACTTATCCACTATAGACATGGCCAAGTAAAAATAAATCCACTCATTACAAGACAATATTTCGGTGCCAATTCTCACATCCCCAGTGGAGTCGCCAGACTGTGGGACACAGAAAACTGGGCGACGCCGTTCCTAGGCTCACGGCCTAGTTGGGAAAGATTACATAACATGGAGTCGCCACCCGGTGTGAACCGGGACAAAGATTTAAGGCCGCACTCACCCCTCGCAAGGGAAGACCTCAAACCGTTGGGTTCGGAATGGTCCCTTACTTATGTCACTTGTAATGAAAGGATTTATATAATAATTTAAACAAGCTGAAGTAACAATTATTTCTAGAGGTATCATGCTTCTAAAGTCACATTTATAAAATAAAATATGCGCCTAAATATACATGTATTTCATATATAAGATTGCATGCTTAACATATATCAAGATAGCAACTAACATACATCTTTACTTGCATATCATATTCAGGAAAAAACACAAGCATACATATAACCATACAAGCACACATGGTAACCATACAAGCACACGTATGGGCACTTTTCCAAGTGGTACGTGGAATTGTAGCCCAAGTACAGACCGCACTACCGTCCATTCGGAATCGGCTACGGAATTTACGTCTGGGTTTCCATCCGATATACCGCAAAAATAATACCCAAATGTTATCATGACACGAGCATATGAATGGTAATACATTGACACATTTGCATAAGAAAGATCAACCAATAGGCAATATGCATGAATATAATAAGACAGACTCGGTTCAGTGTGTGCACGTTCGTGTAGCGTTCGTAAACGCGTTCGAACGTAAATGAAACAGAATGCTCACGTTCGAGTAGCGTTCGTAAACGCGTTCGAACGGAAATGAAACAGAATGTTCACGTTCGAGTAGCGTTCGTAACGCGTTCGAACGGAAATGAAACAGAATGCTCACGTTCGTATGGCGTTTGTTAACGCGTTCGAACGGAAATGAAACAGAATACTCACGTTCGAGTAGCGTTCGTAAACGCGTTCGAACGGAAAGGAGACCTGATGCATGATAAGGCAAAATGTATGCGCGTTCGAGTTGCGTTTGCAAACGCGTTCGAACGGACACGGACCTGATGCATGAAAATATGATGCAATACAGAAAATAAAAGGGCGCGGCGAAGCACTGCCGTAAAGGTGACCTTTTGGGGCTCTTGATCTCTCAAAGAGAGGACCTTTAGACCAACATACTAAGCCATGCGCGTCACATCACACATACAAGAATAGAACCAATCATATCAACCAAGTATGCCCGATTGAACATATCTTACATCCAATCTGAACACACATCAACCGGCGCGGCAAAGCATCGTGGTAAAGGGCTTTTAGCCCCTCCCCATAGGGGATCTCACAACACACTTACTAAGCCCATGCGCTCGATTGACTTATACATACGGAAATAAAGATAACAATATCAAACTAAGTATGCCCGATTGAACGTATCTCGCGTCCAACCGAACATACATCAACCGACGCGGCGAAGTAGTGTCACGAAGGTGGCCTTTTCGGCTCTTTGTCTCCTAATGGAGGACCTTTGGACTAACTCACTAAGCCCATGCGCTTGGTTGAATCATGCATAACTAACGACATATTGAGTTTAGGTAAAACAAACTAAATAAACAAGAGCAACACAACAAAAGAAAGATAATGTCGTTTACCCAAGCGGTACGTGGAATTGTGGCCCGAGTACAGATCATATACCGTCCATTCGGAATCGGCTATGAAATTTATGTCCGGGTTTCCATCCGATATACCGCGAGAGTTGACACATCTCTCATTCATTCCAATACCCACAACATACATACACACAAGGATACCACAAATACAGAAAATATAATCAAAATAAATGACTAGAAAATAAAATGAGAATAAGTGTGAAAGATACCCTCAGGTCTAACCTTTTAAGCCGTCTCTCGGACTCACGTTCCACGAAGATCGAAAGGGGATAAAGCTCCGCAACTTTTCCTGGTCCGCTGGTTCAACGTCCTAGCTCACTGTTTCGCTGCTTTGCCTACGATTCGAACTCCGTTCTGCTCCTATTCGGCTCCTATTTTGCTGCTCACTGCACGGGCTACCTGTTTCAATGTTTTCAAAGAACTATTCCAAGTTGTGTGGGTTCTTAGTGCAATTAAATATGATTATTTTTAAGATTATCTATGCTGTTTTTTATGTTACTGTTTTTGGGGTTTTGGGGACTGTTTTGGGAGGATTTTCGGTGGTGTGAGAGTGAGGATCAAGGGAGTGATATGCTTATGATGTCTAGGATTTTTTGCTATAATTCTTGTGTGAATTGTGTGTATGAACTAGAGAGATTGGAGAGCAGGGATGGCCTTGGTTTAGTCATGTTTATATAGAGGAGAGGTAGGGTTTGGCCTTGTGTCACAAGGAAGGGATTTTGTCATCAAAAAGAGGATTTGATTTTGTATTCAACAAGGAAAGGATTAGATTGAGGGGGGACAAAATAATTTAAGTTAGGAAGTTGTAATATTTAATTTGTGTTGGTTAAGGAATACAAATATTTTATATTGGTAAATATCTTATTAGATTAGGAAGTCAAATATATGATTGGCTTTAATTGGTTAGGATTGATTTTAATTTGGTATGATTATATTTTGATTTAGTATGTGATTTGTTTAATTTAGGCATGATTTTAGTTTAAGTTGGTAATTGTTTATTTTAATTGGTAAATGGTTTAAAATGTTTATTTTAATGTTTAATATTTAATAATATTATTTATTTAATTGGGATGTGTTTTATGGGCTTTGGGGAGCTAAATGGGCTGGGCGTGAGGCTAGCAGCAAAACCAGAATTACTGATACCGTTCGAACGCTCCCTCGAACGCTGCACGAACGCCCGCAATCTGTTTTCCGTTCGAACGAAGTAACAAACGCAGCACCAACGAAGACAATGAGCTCGTTTATTCTGAATTCCCCCTTCCGATATCCGTTTCCCGCGACTTTCATGACTCAAAAGGTAGTGCCTCCAAATGAGACTCATCATCGGGTTTCACATGCGAAAATGCAATGCCTACAGGTACGAATCCCAAGAAGCCTGGAAAGTCTGAAAGGGGCCCTAAGGGTCGGGAAACTGTGGACCCACCTGAGGATCCATGAGACACCAGACTACGCTACGCACTGGAGGTAGCCAGGAAGTACGTCCTACTAGAAAGCGAGGAAAAAGTATCCCGGAGAGGGACAACCGCCAGAGAAAGGGTAACAAGGAGAGAAGACCATCGGCGACCGGAAAGAGAATTCCGGAAGTTCAATCCAAGACCCAAAGAGTTCAAACCAATGGCACAAAAGGATCAAGGCAAAGGGCCCGCAACTCAAGTAAACCATGTGGTCCGAGAGGAACGCTATATTCCCCTAAGCAAGCCGCCAGGGGAAATCATCATGGAGATACGGAGAAAGGCCTCTTAATAGAGCCCGACCTCAGGAGGTTTCCCCCAGACAGAAAAAAACAAAAGATCATACTGCCTGCCACCACAATCTAAAAGGGCACCAACGATGAATGCAAGGACTTGCGGAACAAATGGAAGGACCGGGAAACACGAGATGGGAAGACCTGGAACGAACTGTACTGAACAATACATCGACCACGAGATCATGGCCGCCAGACAAAGGACAAGGAATCGAGAGGTGAACGTCATCGCAGGAGGGGCAACGCTGGCCGGGGACTCTAACCGGTCGAGAAAGAATTACAGCCGAGCACTGGGGACAGAGGTGCTGAAAACAGAAAAAATCCCAACCCCCGAGGAAATCGGTTGACACCCATTATGTTCACCGATGAAGACGCTCAGGGGGTAAGTTTCCCCCATGACGACGCACTAATAATCAAAGCAATAATCGGCGGCACAGAAGTGGACATAATCTTGGTGGATCCCGGGAGCGCGGTAGACATAATTTCCAAAGAAACTTTGGAAGCCTGGGGGTAGAGTACACACAGCTCTAACCAAGGACAGCCACCCCCTGTACGGTTTCGGGGGTTCAACGGTCATCCCACTGGGAAGAATTCAACTAACAATGACGATCGGAGCCGAAAAAACCGAACAATCATGATAAACTTCACTGTAGTAGACTGCATGAGCAGTTATCAAGTCATTGTCGGCCGCCCCTTCATGATGAAAACCAAGGCCGCAATGTCATGTTATTACTTGAAATTGAAGTTCCCCACACGGGAAGGGATCGGGATCATATGCGAAAGCCAGAAGATAGCCCGCAGCTGTTTTGCCACTTTCTCGCGAGAGACCTCTGCGTGGAAAGAGGCACCAAGAAGAGACATAGAGACGAGGACGACAAGAACACGAGGAAAGACCCTGCTCCCCGGCCCGATAAAGCTGCACGGCTCGGGGCAGCCGAAAAATTAGAAGAAGTAAAACTATTCGGGCCAAAGAAAAGCATAAGAATAGGGGAAGTCTAGACGATGCCCTAAGAAAAGACTTGTTGGAATGTCTACAAGAGTACCCCGACGTTTTTGCATGGGGACACGATGACACGATGACACCCAGAATGGGTGTCCAACGTAGTATTGGTGAAAAAATCTAACGGAAAGTGGAGAATGTGCGTAGATTTCACCGACCTCAACAAAGCATGTCCAAAAGACAGCTTTCCCCTCCCAAATATAGACCAACTGGTAGACACAACAGCCTGCCAAGGGCTGCTAAGCTTCATGGACGCTTTCTCGGGATACAATCAAGTCAAGATGCACCCTGCGGACGAGGAGAAGACCACATTTATCACTGACCAAAGGCTGTACTGTTATAAAGTAATGCCTTTCGGATTGAAGAATGCATGGGCGACTTTCCAGAGACTAGTGAACAAAATCTTCAAACCGCTCATCGGCACAACCATGCTGGTATATGTCGACGACATGATAACAATGTCGGAGAACCAAGGGACCATGTGGCCGACCTGAAGAAAACTTTCGAACTCCTGAGGAAACACAGTTTAAAGCTCAATCCAGAGAAGTGTGCATTCGGGGTAGCCTCAGGAAAATTTCTGGGCTACATGGTGAGTTCACGAGGTATTAAAGCAAACCCGCAAAAGATACAAGCCGTGCTAGACCTGAAATCGCCCCGGACAGTTAAGGAAGTACAAAACCTTACAGGAAGGATCGCCGCACTCAACAGGTTCATCTCGCGTGCAACCGACAAGTGCCATCCTTTCTTCAAAGTCATCAAAAAAGCTCAAAAAGGGGTCGACTGGACACCTGAGTGCGAAGAAGAGCCTTCCAGCACCTAAAACAATACCTGGCACAGCCCCCTCTCCTAGCCAAACCCCTCCCGGGGGAGACACTGTATCTATACCTGGCCGTCTCAAAGCACGCAGTAAGCTCGGCACTGGTATAAGAGACCGACCATGTCCAGAAACCGGTTTACTATGTCAGTAAAGCTGCTGGACGACGCAGAAACTCGATACCCCACGCACGAACTCATTGCCCTATCTCTGGTCACTGCGGCACGGAAGTTACGACCCTACTTTCAGGCCCATCCTATCAAGGTATACACAGATTATCCCCTGAGACAAATCTTGCAAAAACCAGAGGCCTCAGGGAGACTAATGAAATGGTCAGTAGAAATAAGCGAGCACGACATCTCCTACCTCCCAAGAACAGCAATAAGTGGGCAGTCCTTAGCGGACTTCATAGCAGAGCTCACAGAACCACAGGTCTTGGCCGTGGAAGAAGACAGGTGGGAAATGTCTGTAGACGGATCCGCAAGTTCGCACGGCTACGGAGCAGGGGTAGCACTAAAAAGTGAAAAGGGAGAAGAAATATTGTTCACCCTCAAATTCGCCTTCAAAACTACAAACAACGAAGCAGAGTACGAGGCAATACTGGCCGGACTAAGGCTATGTACAGTAGTAGGGGTCCACAACGTAGTGATCATGAGTGATTCTCAGCTAGCAATACAACAGCTGAAAGGGGACTTTCAAGCCAGAGAACCAGCCATGGTAGCTTACCTAGCCGAAGTGAAGAATGGGTGGGTGGAGAAAGTGGGAAACGTACTCTTCGAACAGGTCGGACGAGAAGACAACTGCGAAGCAGATTCCCTAGCCCGACTCGCCTCTTCAATGAGGACAGAAAACCCCAGGGTAATCCCTCTTATATACCTCCGAGAAAGAAGCATAGGGGAGACAGAGGTGGATGTACTAGAAGAAGAAGGCAAAGATTCATGGATGCAGCCGATCAGGAGATATCTGGAAATAGGAGAAACCCCTAAAGATAAAAAGGAGGCCAGGAAGTAGAAGTTCAAGAGTACCAAGTTTTCCCTGATTGAAGGAGTACTCTACCGAAGAGGATACACCGTACCCCTCCTAAGATGCTTAGCACCAGAAGAAGCAGACTACGTGCTCAAGGAGATTCACGCAGGCATCTGCGGAAGCCACGCCGGGGGAAGATCAATCGCCTTCAAAGCCTTGAGGCAAGGATTTTACTGGCCAACCATGCACCAGGATGGCGTGAGGATAGCACGGAAATGCGAAGGTTGCCAGAAAAATGCCAACCTCTACCATCAGCCGGCAGAGCAGCTGACCACCATATCCAGCCCATGGCCCGTCGCACAGTGGGGGCTAGACATCATAGGGCCGATGCCGAAAGGACGAGGTCAGGCAAAATATGTAATCGTGGCCATAGACTACTTTACCAAATGGGTAGAGGCAGAGCCATTGTCCACCATCTCGGAAAAGAAGGCCACAGAGTTCCTGAAAAGAAATATAATCTGTCGGTTCGGAATCCCCCAAGCAATCATCACCGACAACGGAAAGCAATTCGACAGCAGGGGATTCAGGAAACTTTGTGAAGACCTCCAGATAACTTTGAAATTCACCTCGCCAGCCCATCCCAAGTCAAACGGGCAGGTTGAAGCCACCAATAAAACCATCAAGTCAAACCTGAAAGCTCGACTGGGATCAAGTAAAAGCCTATGGGTCGAGGAGCTACCGAAGTACTGTGGGCGCACCGGACGACCTTCAAGGATTCAACACAGAGAGACACCCTTCTCCCTATCATACGTATGTGAGGCCGTCATCCCAGCAGGATCAGAATATCAACCCACAGGTCCGCCACTTTGAGAACGAGCGGAACGAAGAACTTATCAAAAACCACCTCGACCTGATCGAAGAAAGAAGAGAACAGTCAGCAGTAAGAGCAGCAATCTACCAACAGAGAATGGTCCGCTTCTACAATAGGAGAGTTCGGACCCGCTCCTTTCTAACAGGCGATCTAGTGCTAAGAAAAGTGACTTGAACACCCGACGACCAGAAGAAGGGTCGTTAGGTGCCAAGTGGGAAGGACCCTACAAAATCACCGAGACAGTAAGACCAGGGGCCTACATCCTAGAACATTTGGACGGCACGAGGTTGAAGAAACCATGGAACGCCGAAATGTTAAGAAAGTACTTCCCGTAAAAATCAACTTTCCTTTCTTCTATTTACTTTTTTCAGAAACCGGGTAAAACACCGAATCGGAACAACTGTTGTAAAGAGGGCAGCACGCCCCCAAGCATGAATAAAATTCCTTGTCTGGCAAAATCCTTTGAAAGCAAAAAACCACCGGGACTATTCAAAAAACTTCGGCTCGGGGTAGGGCGATGTCCCACCGAGTCTGTCTTTGGACTGGGGACGAAACATTCCCCCAGGACCAAGTGATTCTTACAGCTCGGGGTCGGGCGATGTCCCACCGAGTCTGCCATTTTGACTGGGGACGTAACATTCCCCCAGGACCAAGTGATTCTTACAGCTCGGGGTCGGGCGATGTCCCACCGAGTCTGCCCTTTGGACTGGGGACGTAACATTCCCCCAGGACCAAGTGATTCTTACAGCTCGGGTCGGGCGATGTCCCACCGAGTCAGCCCTTTGGACTAGGGACGTAACATTCCCCCAGGACCAAGTGATTCTTACAGCTCGGGGTCGGGCGATGTCCCACCGAGTCTGCCCTTTGGACTGGGGACTCAACATTCCCCCAGGACCAAGTGATTCGTACAGCTCGGGGTCTGGCGATGTCCCACCGAGTCTGCCCTTTGGACTGGGGACGTAACATTCCCCCAGGACCAAGTGATTCTTACAGCTCGGGGTCGGCGATGTCCCACCGAGTCTGCCCTTTGGACTGGGGACGTAACATTCCCCCAGGACCAAGTGATTCTTACAGCTCGGGGTCGGGCGATGTCCCACCGAGTCTGCCCTTTGGACTGGGGACGTAACATTCCCCCAGGACCAAGTGATTCTTACAGCTCGGGGTCGGGCGATGTCTCACCGAGTCTGCCCTTTGGACTGGGGACGTAACATTCCCTCAGGACCAAGTGATTCTTACAGCTCGGGGTCGGGCGATGTCCCACCGAGTCTGCCCTTTGGACTGGGGACGTAACATTCCCACAGGACCAAGTGATTCTTACAGCTCGGGGTCGGGCGATGTCCCACCGAGTCTGCCCTTTGGACTGGGGACGTAACATTCCCCCAGGACCAAGTGATTCTTACAGCTCGGGGTCGGGCGATGTCCCACCGAGTCTGCCCTTTGGACTGGGGACGTAACATTCCCCCAGGACCAAGTGATTCTTACAGCTCGGGGTCGGGCGATGTCCCACCGAGTCTGCCTTTGGACTGGGGACTCAACATCCCCCAGGACCAAGTGATTCTTACAGCTCGGGGTCGGGCGATGTCCCACCGAGTCTGCCCTTTGGACTGGGGACGTAACATTCCCCCAGGACCAAGTGATTCTTACAGCTCGGGGTCGGCGATCTCCCACCAGTCTGCCCTTTGGACTGGGGACGAAACATTCCCCCAGGACCAAGTGATTCTTACAGCTCGGGGTCGGGCGATGTCCCACCGAGTCTGCCCTTTTGACTGGGGACGTAACATTCCCCCAGGACCAAGTGCTCGGGGTCGGGCGATGTCCCACCGAGTCTGCCCTTTGGACTGGGGACGTAACATTCCCCCAGGACCAAGTGATTCTTACAGCTCGGGGTCGGGCGATGTCCCACCGAGTCTGCCCTTTGGACTGGGGACGTAACATTCCCCCAGGACCAAGTGATTCTTACAGCTCGGGGTCGGGCGATGTCCCACCGAGTCTGCCCTTTGGACTGGGGACGTAACATTCCCCCAGGACCAAGTGATTCTTACAGCTCGGGGTCGGGCGATGTCCCACCGAGTCTGCCCTTTGGACTGGGGACGTAACATTCCCCCAGGACCAAGTGATTCTTACAGCTCGGGGTCGGGCGATGTCCCACCGAGTCTGCCCTTTAGACTGGGGACGTAACATTCCCCCAGGACCAAGTGATTCTTACAGCTCGGGGTCGGGCGATGTCTCACCGAGTATGCCCTTTGGACTGGGGACATAACATTCCCCCAGGACCAAGTGATTCTTACAGCTCGGGGTCGGGCGATGTCCCACCGAGTCTGCCCTTTGGACTGGGGACGTAACATTCCCCCAGGACCAAGTGATTCTTACAGCTCGGGGTCGGGCGATGTCCCACCGAGTCTGCCCTTTGGACTGGGGACGTAACATTCCCCCAGGACCAAGTGATTCTTACAGCTCGGGGTCGGGCGATGTCCCACCGAGTCTGCCCTTTGGACTGGGGACGTAACATTCCCCCAGACCAAGTGATTCTTACAGCTCGGGGTCGGGCGATGTCCCACCGAGTCTGCCCTTTGGACTGGGGACGTAACATTCCCCCCCCAGGACCAAGTGATTCTTACAGCTCGGGGTCGGGCGATGTCCCACCGAGTCTGCCCTTTAGACTGGGGACGTAACATTCCCCCAGGACCAAGTGATTCTTACAGCTCGGGGTCGGGCGATGTCTCACCGAGTATGCCCTTTGGACTGGGGACATAACATTCCCCCAGGACCAAGTGATTCTTACAAGCTCGGGGTCGGGCGATGTCCCACCGAGTCTGCCCTTTGGAATGGGGACGTAACATTCCCCCAGGACTAAGTGATTCTTACAGCTCGGGGTCGAGCGATGTCCCACAAAGTCTGCCCTTTGGACTGGGGACGTAACATTCCCCCAGACCAAGTGATCTTACAGCTCGGGGTCGGGCGATGTCCCACCGAGTCTGCCATTTGGACTGGGGACGTAACATTCCCCCAGGACCAAGTGATTCTTACAGCTCGGGGTCGGGCGATGTCCCACCGAGTATGCCCTTTGGACTGGGGACGTAACATTCCCCCAGGACCAAATGATTCTTACAGCTCGGGGTCGGGCGATGTCCCACCGAGTCTGCCCTTTAGACTGGGGACGTAACATTCCCCCAGGACCAAGTGATTCTTACAGCTCGGGGTCGGGCGATGTCCCACCGAGTATGCCCTTTGGACTGGGGACGTAACATTCCCCCAGGACCAAGTGATTCTTACAGCTCGGGGTTGGGCGATGTCCCACCGAGTCTGCTCTTTGGACTGGGGACGTAACATTCCCCCAGGACCAAGTGATTCTTACAACTCGGGGTCGGGTTACGTCCCACCGAGTCAGCTTCTTTGGTTTGGGGAGGTAACATTCCCCCAGAACCCAAGACTTTCGCTCAACTCGGGGTCGGGTTACGTCCCACCGAGTCAGTTTCTTTGATTTGGTGAGGTAACATTCCCCCAGAACCCAAGTCTTTCGCTCATCTCGGGGTCGAGGTACGTCCCACCAAGTCAGCTCTCTGGACTGGGGACATAACATTCCCCCGGGTCCAAGTGCCTCACCCTGCTCGGGGTCAAATTAGACCCCCTCTGGCTCATGATGACCCCTGATGAGCCTTAAAATTGTTAGGATAACGAGAAGCATAAAAAAAAAAGAGAAATAAATAGACATAAATATACATGTGTGTATAAAATTGTAATGTTATTACAAAAAGTTAAAGTGTACATAGGGCCCCGGTAGGGTTACCCCCTTTTTCATTCGGCCCGCACAGGGGCAGGAATTTCTTCCTCAGATGGTTCAGGTGGCGGGAGAAGCGGCTCGGCATCGGGAGGAGGGACTATGCCTCAACCTCGACAGCAGGATAGACCTCTACTTCAGGGACGAGATGAGGGATCTCAGGGCAGTCCTCGCCGGCGGCCGGAACCTCAGGACGTTCTTCGTAAGAAGCCTCGGAAGCCGGAACAATCGAAATAGGGGCGGGATCCATCGCCTCCTCAGGTGGGGAAGGGAGCCACTTCCGAAACTCCTCCTCGGAGATATCCCCCCTGCAATAGCTGATGGCCGCACGAATAAGGTCCATGTTCAGACTTGGCAGCACCATCGGAATTAAATCAGCACAATCACCAACTCCCTCAAGGCGGATAGCCTCCTTTTCGGCCTCAAGCTCACTCTCCCTCTTCTCAAGCTCGATCTCTCTCTCCTCGAGATCGATCTCTCTTTCCTCAAGCTCGGTCTTTTTCCTCTCAAGATTATCTCGGGCCCGTGCAACTCCTCGTCTCTGTTCTTCAACTTGGCCTCAGCGCTTGCTACCTTCCCCTTCAGAACGCCAATCTCAGATTGGGCAACCTTCAGGTCCTCCCTGGCATTATCAGCAAGCTTTCTTTCCAGCGCAGCGGTAGCCTTGAGAGCCTTGTTCGCTTTGAAATTCTCAACAGCGGTCGCCTCATGATTCTTAATCACCTCCTCCCGGTCAGCCAGTTTTGCTTCCACTTCGGAGAGACGATTTTGAAGCCTCTGAGTCTGACCACCCTCGGACAACAGAGTCAGAAGAAGACCCTTATTCTTGGCCATGAGGTAGTTGGCCTGCACACAAAAAAAGGGGGGAAAGGAGTCAAGACATAAAACAAAAAGGACCAAAACCCAAAAAACGAGAAGGAAAGTGAAAATACCTTCGCCATCTGAGAACTCATCTCAGTCACAACACCTTCGGGAGATACATCCTCATACCTCGAAACCTCCCCCGGGGGAATCACCTCGGCCAATATCCAAGCGAAATAAGGTTGAATCGGCAGTCTTAGCCCACACTCAAAGAAAGCAGGAAGAAGTGCCACCGAACCCTCATCAGGTTGACTAGCATGATCCATCGACCCGGGAACTTCAAGGGCTATATCTATTGGGATGGCGTATCGCTGCCGCAACAGCGCTAGATCATCCTCAGTCATTTTAGAGGGGCGGTTCATATCCAAAGCCGACGACCCAAGTTCACCAGGCTCTGGGTCCTTCCGAGGAACCCTCTGATGGTAGGAGTCCTGTTCGATCTCAGAAGGAGTAGAGGTTGTGTCAATGTCTTCTACACTAGGTACCCCCGAGCTCGAGGAGAGCTCTTCAACCGGGGGAGCTAAGGGATTGGCAGGATTTTCTGGGGAAGAATTGCTGTCAGACATCCCTGACACCCAGAAAAACAAAGAAGGAAGAGGAAGTCAGTCTATGGCTACAAGAAACTACTCACGTTTTCCATGTTAACTAAACATGTGGTCTCTAAAGCACCATAAAGCAGAACCCAGCAAACCATAAATCTCTCCCTAGCAAAAAATAGATTCACAACATACGAAAGAGGAGAGATCGTTCGGAGGACTTACTTGTTCTTCTCGGATGAAGCAGGAGATTGTACAGTACGGTTATGCCCGTTCCTTATGTGCGCAACAAAGAAAAAGAAGAAAAGTCCGCGGTTGGAATCTAAAGTCGAAGCAAACCACAGAAGAGTTTTCAGAAAGAAGGAAGGATCGCCGAAAAAGATGGAACAGTGAAAGCCTCGTTTTCTTATAGCCATGACTGGGACACTCACCACCATCGGTTTTGGCGGGAACCCGTCGGATGTTCGACAAGTGTCGAACTTAGAAGAAACCCTAAAGTTGATTTGATAGGCATTTAAGCGGACGTGACTGTTGCGTGTCTCGAGACAAGGCGCTGGAAAAGAGACAACAAAGCGTTTCTCGACCTCAGATCAACCTCCAAACAGAGCAAAACTATTATATAGTTCCCGGCACCAACTAGCACACTCGTTGGAACCGAGAACTAGGGGACAGATGTTGATGGTGTTTTCAGGCACTACAAATATTTGAGACAGTACAACAAGGACAAAAAAGTAAAATCCCTGATCGTTTGAAATCTTACATCCGACCCGACCACAACATGAGGAGACCGACCACTTTGGTTCGGGTGACTGAGCACTATAAGGTCGGCAGAAACATTCTCAGCATAACAGATTGACATGACCGACCTCATGAAGACCGACCAGACAACGAGCCGTGTTCAAGACAACAGCATCCCATTCTTGTGGATAAGATAAGAAAGATGTCCTACTCTCACAAGGAGAATGAGTCAGAATCCAAAAGGGAATACGGAAGAAAAAGACAATACCGGATCAGGAATCCCTACAAGAGGAGAAGATTGAGTTCAAATAGGATTTATTATGCAAATAGGAGTCTGATTTCTGTATTATTATAAATAGGAGGGTAGAGCATGTGTAAAAGATATCTGAAAATCATCACAAGAGTGAGGGATTAGAATCATCAAGCTTCGATTTGTAAAAGCAAAGAAGAGACCCGAGGAGTGTATTTGAGTAATAAAAAGTACCACCCTGTTCTTGTCCGTAGACGTAGGTCGGATCCCAAAATCCACCGAACCACGTTAAATATCCTTGCCCATTGGTGTGTTTTTCCGTCTTTTGCTAAATTTGCCTTTGGTCCCCCATAACTAAACAAATTCACCGTTGAAGGAGGATTACCTCGGAGGTGATATTCCCATTACCTACCCCGAGACTAAAATCCGCCGTCAACACAAGTCTTTGGCCCAAATAGTCGATATCTTAGAGAAATAAAATCAACGAGATCGAGTTTTGAAATATATCGAGTGAATAGGATTTGAACTAACCATAATCTCAAACTCAATAAGGAATATAAATATCGGAAGGAATGAGATGACATGCCCGAAGTATATTCTATCAGGTTCATATGTTTTCCAACTTCATTCATCGACTATGGATCATGACATGCTACTAGACATTTACACATGATTTGTGAGAAATCATAGAGATGAAATATTAATGAGTTATTATCATCTAATATTACTCGATAATGAAACTAGGACGGCCGCATAAATATAGTTATCATTTATGTTACAAATTTAAGAATGTTTATTAAAGTTAATAAATGATTATTTTGACAATTAATATGAAAATTAGATTTTCAATTAAAATAAGATTTCCTAATAAGATTGAAATATTTGAAATATTTCAGAAACATTAATTTGATTAATAAATTCGAAATATAAAATTAAGATTTAATTATTAAATAAATATTTGATATTTATATTAAATAAATTAAATTAAATATAATTTGATTAATTGTTAATTAAAATTAAGTTAAAATTAATTAATAGTTAAATAATTAAATAATATTTAATCTATTGAGCCTTAATATAGTGGGCTAGCACCCTATTTAGTTAAGTCCTAATTTAGATTAAATAAGGAAGTTTTATTTAATAAGAAATTCTCATTTAATTAACTTTAATAATTTAATTTGAGAAAAAATCTTAAAGAGTTCAAATTTAATTTGGAGAGATATTAGATTGTCCTTATTATATTGAAATATAAAATTATCCTTATTATATTGGGATACAAACAAGGCAAATCATATACTATATATGTGTGTGTGATTTTCGGCCAAAGGGTGTAGAATTCTCCATTGTTCGAAATTTTGCTCTTTCTCTCTCACTCTTGTTTATTTGTTCTAAGTTTGTTCTAAGATTATTTCAACAAAAGTTTGTTTCTTTAGTCGCTAATATAGACTTCAACCATTCAAGAAAGAAAATAGTTTTCTTTGTTTTCAAAGTGAGAGCGATTTGTTCATAGAAGATATCTAGTGTACCAACTAGAGGTGCAAATCTTGTTGCATTAATACAACATAAAAATATTTATTTTAATTATTAAATAAATATTTAAATAAATTCCACCAAACCAGGGCAATATTTAGGCTTGGGGCCCTTTGACCTTGTGGATATAAGAACATTTGAGGATCGAAATGTAAGATTAGTCAAATATTGTTCACTTTGGAAATATGTCATCTTGTCAACCTAATCTGACCTCCTCATGGGTTTTGTTTTTAGCTAAGATAATCCATCTCTAAAGCCTTGGCCCAACTTTCAACTAGTTAAAGGAATCTTTTAACTATATAAATATATCACAAAATTATCTCTCAAGTAATGTGTGATTACAATTCACCTCATTGAGGCATGATATCCTCATTGGCACATTGGTTGGATAAGCTGACTCTAATGCGGTCTGTAATAACCTAATCCCACTAGTCAAATATTATTCGTTTTAGCAATACAGAGTAGTCCAACTCCGAAACTTTAATTCAAAAGATCTCCAACTAGTTCAGAGGCTCGACACTTGTAAAAACATCTCTAATACCCCTCCTATACAATGTAAGGTATTACACTAATTTTAATATTATTTTATTTATATGCATTACATTGTATCAAACACGATCTATAAACAATAACACAAACAAGTAAAACCAGATAAACAAATTAATGTTTATTTCAGCTTCTGATTGAAAGAAATCTTCAAAGATTCTTCTCTTAAAGACTAATAACCAAAAAGAAAAATAAAATGAACTTATAAATTTTTTTATCATGTCAATTTTGTGTTTGAATATTATTTTTGGTCACCATCTTTTTCATAGGAGAGATGCTCTAGCTTCTAATTCATGCTATGCTTTCCTGAAAGTGTTTTAGCTAGTCATTATTACTATTATTATACCATTCTCGTCCATTATTCAGGATACCATATTCTATCTTCACATGTTTAAAGTTTAGGGGATGCATGAGATCAGTAGCGGAGATACTAAGAGTTGAGCGACGAGTTGCCCTCGCTCAATCCGAAACAAAAAATTAAAATGTGTCTTATAAATAAAAAAAAATAATTCTAAATTATTAATGAGATAATTTTATTTTGTCTTTGATAAAATAATCAGTATCCAATCATTTTTTTTTGTGAAAATTAAATTAAATTTTATTGAATCTATTATGAAACATAATTCCTAATATATTTACATGTTTGTCCTCTTAGGATCTAACCATACATGTATTACTAGTCCTAAATTTATTTACAAACTAATTGAAATAAATCTAAGTTAATCACAACACAATTGCATACATTTCTTCTTGTAGAGACCTCTTAATCAAACTTAATTGATTTCTTAACTCAATAAGCAAATGGTCTTATTTATAGGAGGGAAACCAAGTCACTATTAACTCACATGCATGGATTACTATTAATCATTGATTACTATTTAATCACATGCATTGATTACTATGTAATCACATGTATTTGGATGCATAATGACTTTCTCTAACCCTTCCAAAAATGTTACCATCATGGGTGTACCATATGTTCCTCACTTAATATTTTACTAATTGTTGTTACTTAACAACTCTTGTTGTTAATTAATTATTTGATTAACAACTCTTGTTGTTACTTAATAATTTCCAACATGAAATTATTACTAATTGTTGTTATTTAACAACACCAAATAATTCCCAATTAACAATAATTTCCAACATCTCCCACTCACACATGATGAGATCAATAATTTTTATTATATCTACAATAATAATTCATACTTTGCAATTGTGTCGTGCGGCCATCTTACTTCAAGAGCTCATTTTCTATACATCTGTTAGGAATATATAGCCGCACGAAAAATGGATAGAACCATAGTGGATTATGTATGCAGTATCCTCGATCATTTATCACATTAATCTCTCTCGATCTCTTTTCGAATGTAATATTTATTTTGTATTCACAATCATGTTTGATCACATAGAATAACATAATTGGTCGACCAGTGAATACCAGCTAATGTGATATTACTCATGTAATGATCTTTCTCATTTCTTGAATCTCTCAACCTTGATTCAATTCACTTTTCCAGATATGTCCTTTCGGATCGAATCTCTCATGATCCTTTAGTAACACTCTAAGATAGCGATCATGAAATCTAAGTTTTGAGAAGTAGACAAGAGTCTGAAGGGTACAAGGTGAGATTGAAATAATCTCAAGGGTCTCACATAATATCAAGACTGAGATCCTTACTTGTATTACCCTCAATAGTCGCAAATATACACATGATATGAAAACATGTGCTACGGTATTCTCTCATTTCCCATGGAGCGCATGTCTCATAAAATACCGTACAGATTATAGTTCAGACAAACACAATGTCTAACTCATAACTGACATTAAGACAAGTAAGGTGAAACGAACTTATTCACATTAGGTCATATCACAGAGAAAGTGACTTCATAACGACATTACTTAATTTTCAGCTTGAGCTCTCTAAATTATCACTCAGATAATTAGCTTAAAAATTTATCTCATCTCCCATTAACACAAAGTAATGGAGGCGATTGCCCGTGTGAGAGGGCCAATCATTCACTTGTCCAACATACTTCTCATACTAACCAATAGTATATTTGTTTAAACATGTATCAACATAATAACATGTAAGCATTGAACACAAATATCAATGAGTATTAACATTAGTAAACATTATTTGGGAAAAATACATATCATAATATGTAAGCACATTAACATATACGCAATCCCTGAGTTTTTACATGTCTAACAAAGACATCTCTAGGAATAGGATTGGTCAATGGATCTACTACCATTTCTTGCGTAGAAATGTACTTCATGTTTACCTATTCTCGTGCAACTATGTCTTTCACAAAGTTATATTTGGTATCTATATGTTTCGTTTTACAATGGAATTTTGGGTCTTTTGGGTAGGTTATCGCTGCTTCACTATCACAGTTAACTAATACTGGACCAGAAGCTTCATTTGACATACCCAAATGATCCAATAACCTTTTCAACCACACAGCTTCTTGTACTGCTGATGAAAATGCCACAAATTCAGCCTCCATTATGGATAAGGCTATACAAGACTGTTTCTTACTGCTCCATGAAATAACACCATTGTTTAGCATGAAAACAAAACCGGAGGTAGATTTTCTTTCATCTAAATCTCCTCCACAATCAACATCAGTATAGCCTCTCAATTGCAGATTATTTCCTTGATAACACAATGAGTAATCAGCTGTCCCTCTCAGATACCTAAATATTCTTTTAACTGCTTTCCAATGTGCTAGTCCTGGATTGGATTGGTATCTACTTACCATTTCAACAGCGAAATAGATATCAGGTCTATTACACAACATTGCGTACATTAAACTTCCAACTGCATTTGCATAATGAACTTTCTTCATTTGTTCATTTTCCTGTGGAGTTTCAGGACACAATCTACGATTCAAAGCTTCAGTTTTCGTGATAGGAGTATCAATGGGTTTACAAGCCTGCATTTGGAAGCGTTCAAGAATTTTCTTTATATATGACTCATGTGAAAGATATAATAAATTCTTTGAACGATTTCTTGAGATCTTAACCCCAAGAATATATGCAGCTTCACCCATATCTTTCATCTCGAAGTTAGATGATAACCATTCTTTGATGTGTTTTACAAACTCCTTATCATTTCCGACTATAAGTATATCATCCACGTACAAAGATAAGATAATGAACTTATTTTTATCTCTCTTGGTGTACACACAACGATCCTCATCTATAATTGTGAAATCATTCGAAATGATTGTATTGTTGAATCGTATACACCATTGTCTAGACGATTGCTTGAGACCATATATAGACTTTAAAAGTCTACATACTTTCTCCTTTTCATTTTCTTTTATGAAACCTACTGGTTGTTCCATGTAGATTTCTTCATCAAGTTCTCCATTGAGAAAAACAGTCTTTACATCCATTTGATGTAATTCTAGATCCATACTTGCTACTATAGCCAGAATCAAGCAAATTGAGGTAAACCTTACAACGGGTGAAAAAGTCTTTTCGTAGTCAATTCATTCCTGTTGTGTATACCTTTTTGCTACAAGCCGTGCTTTATATCTTTCGATATTACCGTCGGCATTACGCTTTATTTTAAGAACCCATTTGTTCTTGATAGCTTTGCATCCTTTGAGTAGATCAACCAATTTCCAAACTTGGTTGGACCTCATTGACTTCATTTCGTCTTCCATTACTTTCATCCATTTTTCCTTAGTAGGACACTGAAGAGCCTCTTTCATGTTTCTAGGTTCTTCATCATCTTGAGGTAGAATCATAAATGTTTCTCTTTCGATATCAAAATGACGTCGAGGAATTACGTTTACTACGCCGTAATTGAGATTCTAGTGGTGGAACCGATTCCTCACTTTCCATATTATTTCCATTTTGGATCGTGCACATTGCTCCCACTCGGATCACGTAAATGAGACTCGTGTGAAACTAATTCATCATTTTGAGATTCATGTAAAACAGATTCATCATGTTTTCTCAAATTTATCTCATCACTCCCACTTGAATTAGGTAAACCCGAATGTTCACAAATCATGTGATCCATGTGATCTTGAGTTTCATATAGAGATAAATTTTGACCTATCTCTCACTGCTTAGGAAAATTATTTTCTAAAAATATGCTATCTCGTGATTTAAATTCTGTCACGCCTCCACTTTCATGTTCACCTATGCAAATATACCATTTTGATTGTTTAGAATATCTTATAAAGATAAATTTTTTCCTCTTGGGCCTAACTTTCCATGTTCGTGAGAACGCACATGAACATAGGCCGCACAACCCCAAGGTTTTAGAAAGTGAATATTTGGTTTAAGATATGTCCATAACTCATATGGTGTGGTGGACACAGATTTTGATGGCACTCAGTTAAGTACATATGTGGAAGTTAATAATGCATTACCCCAATATGTTATAGGCAAATTTGATTGTGCCATCATAGACCTAACCATTTCAAGAAGAGTTATATTTTTTCTATCCGCAACACCATTTTGTTGAGGAGTAGCAGGAGTAGTCAACTGATAACTAATTCATTTTTCATCACATAATTTTCTGAACTGATCAGATAAGTACTCACGACCACGGTCAGTGCGTAGTGCTTTAATTTTCTTGTCCAGTTGATTTTCTGTTAAATTCATAAATTTCTTGAAACATTCTAATGCTTCAGATTTATGAGCAATCAAATAGACATAACTTAAGCGTGTAAAATCATCTATGAATGTGATGAAATAAGATGCTACATACCTTGCTCTGACATTCATTGGACCGTAGATATCTGAATGGATTAATTGTAATGGAAATTCTGCTCTAGTCCCTTTTCCAAATAGTTTTCTCGCAGTTTTTCCAGCTGAGCAATATTCACAGGTTGACAATTCTACCTTCTCAATATTTCCCAGAAAGTATTCTTTGGCTAATCTGTTAATTCTTTGCTGGCCAATGTGGCCAAATCTAGCATGCCACACAATTACACCACCATCATTATTGACAGTTGAAGTAACAACGAAAAGCTGGAATTGTGATTAAAACACTCAATATTCAATACAATAAAACCATCAAGAAAATAACCAGAACCATAGTGTATTGTACCTAAGTACAAATCAACACCAAATTTATGGAAGTTCAAATTGAAACCTAAATAAACCAAAACCAACACAGAAACTAAATTTCGACGAATTTGTGGAGCAAGCAATACATCATGAAGTAGTAAAGTTTTTCCACCATGCATGACTAACTTGCATGTTCCCACTCCTTTGACTTCAACCCGTGAGTTGTTGCCAACATATATCCATTTCACCCAGGTGAAATTCGGTAAAATTCCACGAATGCATCTCTATCCTTCGCTACATGGTCAGTGGCTCATGAGTCTACAGTCCACAAATGATTAGATTCAGTTAGAAAGATTGAACTTGAAACACATATTTCATTTAAATATGCACGAAATGTATTCACATTTTTAGGCTCAGTGCAATCACGAGCAAAATGACCTTTCTTTCCACAATTAAAACATTTAACCTTTGCCATGTTTTTCTTTTTGGTATGACGTTTTCCTTTCCCATGTTGATTAGTTTTCTGTTTCTTTTCTGACTTGGGAGAATTTTGTTCTTTTCTGAACTGGAACCCACCACCATGAAATTTTCTTTTCTTCTTGAAGCCCCCATGTTTGCTAGTTTCTGTCATATACACTTCAGTATTTGACTTAGCGGCTGCGAGTCGGTCGCTTTCTAATTCAAGGTGACGTTTAGCATCATCAAAGGTTTTGATGCTCTCATTATGGGTCAAATGCATCTTCATATGCTCCCAGCTATTTGGAAGAGAACGAATGACCGCTTGGACTTTCTGTTCATCTGTAAAAACATGTCCAACATCTGCCAGTTCAGTAATCATGTTTGACATTTGCCTCAAGTGTTTTGACACAGTAAACTCAGGGCGTTTCTTGTATGTGTCAAACTTGATTGTCAGTGACCTGAGTTTGGTTATTGACGTACTACCAAACTTTTCAACTAGTGTGGACCACATGTGCTTAGCCATGTCATATTTCCCGAACTCTTTCAATAGGTCATTATCCATACTGCTTAGCAACGTAATGCGGGCAATTGAATTCTTTTTCTTCCAGGCCTCATAAGCCTCTCGGTATCACCTGTGTTGGGTCGTAGTGCCCTGTTCAGGTTCATTCATGCTCATTTCTAGGGTTTCAAGAACCTCTTGTTCTTCTAGCACATATTGGATTTTCATGCTCCAAATTTCATAATTATCGTCATTCAGTTTCTCACCATTGTTGAGTTTAGCGATAATGTTCTTTGTTGCGGAAGCCATTAAAAAACACAAAGTTTCTACGGACATTCATGCACAATTGTTAATACTTTTGTTTATTTTATCATGAAACAAATTATGTTTAATAAAATTCTTCAATGAGGTTAGAGTCAAAAGGCCACTATGTGTCCAATCATCATCCAATTACCCAATGTAAAAATATTATCAACATAATCAATCATGTAAAATCATTTTCAAAAAAATTACATAAATTTTGAGAACCTCTGAATCATGTGACAATTAATGTACATGACAATCATTGATTTAATTACATAAATTAAATTCAACATAAAACATCCATACATATAAATACAATATTTACATGCCGTGAAGTAACAAACAATTACAGACATAAACATTCACATAGTTTTATCATAGAAAAAACTAATATCTAACACTTAGAACTTTTCCGGTTCTAGTGTTCCAACGAATAAATGTCTTATGATAAGAATCCTTAAATTCTTGTGATAACTCGTAATTGATCTTGGACAACCATGCGAAACATATAGCAAATTTCTGATCATTGCAACGTTTCTGGGACATCAAAGGAAAAATGATAATATTTGCTTTATATTAGAGATACTTAATCGCTAACCTCTCAATTATTATGTTACACTGAACACGTAGTTTTTCTGTATAAGTTACTAATTTTCAAATATCTGTAAGCCGTTTTTTCCATATTTCCGGGAGAGTATTTCATAGCAATTTGAGTCTGTTCGCTTGTCCTATCCAATTACCTTCCCATATAGATTCTTGTAACATGTTATTAAAGGTGATGATATGCGAAATCATATCATCATCTTCTTTCATCTGATACTTATCCAGATACAGCAACATGTCTTTCAATTTTTCAATGTGTGCGGATGTCATAACCCTTTTTGCAGTTTTCTGTCTAATCGACGTGATTTTTCTGCAACAAATACAAAGAAAAATCAATATAATGAAACACAAAGTTACATTAACTAAAATAAACATAACAAAGATATTCATTTACATAAACACAAAGTTTATAAAACAAATTTATCATGACCGATTAATACAATATGCAAAAGGACTAGACATTTAATCATGACAGATCGAAATTACCGAAGTAAACCGATAAAGACATTACCAACACGGGCGAACACAGATGTCCACGCGCCATTCACGCGCCACAAGAGTGACGCACACGCTGCCACGGGCTCCCACTCGCCCTCACGCGCTCTCACGCGCCGGCCAGTCTCGGCCGTGTCACACGCGCGGACGACATGTCGTCCGTGTGTCCTGTGGCCGTATGACATGTCGTTTGGATCTTGTACTGCCAGCCGACTTGTTGGTTGATATGTTGTGGACGACATGTCGTCCTTCTCGGTATGACATGTCGTACATAAACCGGATGACATGTCGTCAACAAATGAGGCACACGTACGACTTGTCATACATAATCCGGATGACTTGTCGTCATCTTCTCTAAATAGCGGATGACATGTAGTACATCTATTCTGGGAGTGTTTTTCTGGATAAAAACATATTCATCTAGCCAACTTCTATGGTCTATATCTTTCTCAATTTTAATCCAAATTAAGCAAATGATATACCAAATTGAAGATCTCATGACCTAGTTTTCAAAACATATTTGAACATGCGATTATCAATTTTATACAAAGAGTTATTACGGCCCAAAGTTGGAAGAAAGTCATTTTTGTAAAAACAAAAACCAGAAGCATTTTCAACATTTTTCATGCATGTTCATGCAATTTTTGTGTAATCTAACTAGAATACATGCATTTAAGCTCTGATACCAATGTTAGGAAACATAATTCCTAATATATTTACATGATTGTCCTTTTAGGATCTAATCATACATGTATTACTAGTCCTATATTTATTTACAAACTAATTGAAATAAATCTAAGTTAATCACAACACAATTGCATACCTTTCTTCTTGTAGAGACATCTTAATCAAACTTAATTGATTGCTTAACTCAATAAGCAAATGGTCTTACTTATAGGAGGGAAACCAAGTCACTATTAGCTCACATGCATGAATTACTATTAATAATTGATTACTATGTAATCACATGTATTTGGATGCATAATGACTTTCTCTAACCCTTCCAAAAATGTTACCATCATGGGTGTACCATATGTTCTCCACTTAATATTTTACTAATTGTTGTTACTTAACAAATCTTGTTACTTAATTATTTAATTAACAACTCTTGTTGTTACTTAATAATTTCCAACATTAAATTATTACTAATTGTTGTTATTTCCAATTAACAACAATTTCCAACAGAATCAATATTATGACGGTGTCATTCCATAGGAATATGAATCGGCTTGAACCCTAAAAAATTGTATCCGGTATTAAAATTACTACGGTTGCAATTTTCCTTGACATATTTTCCATTTTTTGTTATAAAAACCAATAATTATTATGAACAATATTTTCATCGAGTTTGATTATAATGACATTGCAAATAACATATTCAATTATACCTTATGAAAAATACTATCCTATTGATGATAGAATTATGTTGAAGAGTGGACAAATTACACCTTAAAGAGGAGAGCGTTACCACTTGATAAATTAAAAAAAAATAATTATTTATTATTTATTTTATTTTAAAAGTGTATAATTCTTTATAACCTATCTCTCTCTTTTTTAAAAAAAATAAATTCATGGTCTATTATTCCCTATCGCATTCCATTCTATTTCAATAAATTATATTTTATTATAAATCATCCACTTCTATCAATCCAAATATAATATAAAACTCTTTTGAAAAGTATCGTGAGACCTTTTTTTTTTTATTTCATTTTGTTATTTTCTTATGTAATGAAGAAATTTAAAAAAAAAAAAAGTGAGTGTAGTATCGATTATGGGAAAAATAAGAAAAATACAACTAAGATAATGTGGGCATATACAATATTGAACTCAATTTGTGCCCAATGAGAAAAAGAGAGAAACTGTGTTATTACTTTATGTAAGTAACGTCGGGAGTCCTCAAGGGTGTGGTTTGGTGATATAGGGTTCCGAATCTCATCTTGAGGTTCTGGGTTCGAATTCAGGGGTGCACTTCTTGTAAGAGCCTGGGACAGCCGGTGGTTTTACCTGCGCCGCGGCCCAGAATTGGTGGTTTGGTGGCGGGTTTCCATCGTTTCCAAAAAAAAAAAAAAAAAAAAAAAAAAGTAAAGTCGGGAAAAATCTAAATTGATATGGACTGAAATCTTGAAAGATATATGTATTTTACTGAATTTAGATACTTATAGATAATAACTTCAATAATTAATAACATAAGTAATAAGTCCTCATGAGATCGATATTTTTTTATTATTTGACCGATACATACGCTTGCGTAACATGTGAAAATCGCAATCATTATGCTCCAAAAAAAAAAATTGGAAAAATCAACATGACATCACTAGAGATATAGTTTGTGATACAGAATGCAGCACTAAAACCTAACCCCACTAGTTTAGTTTAGTTGGGTTTTAACTTCAAAGCATTCATAAGCATCAAATGAATAAGCTGAAGAAAAATAAACTTATCAAGATGATTCTGATTTGCATTATCATCAATTTGAAGCTTCTATGAGTTTCATTCATTATTTAGTGGGCTTTTAGGCTTGCAGAAGAATGGGCTTAGTACTTTTTGGGCTAAAGCTAAAGCAATTTGGTTAGATTTGATTCGCTTTAAAAAAAATAGATTTGAAAAATTGGTTCGTTTAATAAATAGGTTAATTCAGTTTGATTTGTTTATTAAATGAATCGAATACGAATTTAAGCTCACTAATTTGTTTAGGAATTGTTTTATATTTTCCTTTACTAATTGTTGCTATTTTTGAATTAAGATTCGAGAAATTATTTTTAATTATCATAGAAAAATAATCTTATTTAAATTTGCTAATTACCATAGAAAAACAGTATAGATTGATGAAGAATTAATTTAAATAAATTATAATAATTTATATTATTGAATAATGTCAATACTAAACGAATTTTCGTATTCGATTCGCTTATTAAATAAATCGAATATTGTTGATGGTGTTTTCAGGCACTACAACATTTAAGACAGTACGACAAGGGCAAAAGGGTAATTCCCTAACTGTATGTGAAGGACCCGACCACTTTGGTTCGGATGACCGATCACTATAAGGTCGGCAGAAACACTCTCAGCATAAAAGATTGTCATGACCGACCTCATGAAGACCGACCAGATATCGAGCCGTGTTCAAGATGACAACACCTCATTCATTGCGGATAAGATAAGCAAATTATCCTACTCTCACAAGGAGAAGAAGTCAGAATCCAAGAAGGAATAAGAAAAGAGAAGGAAGTACTAGACCAGGAATCCTTACAAGAAGAGAAGATTAAGTTCAAATAGGATTTCTTGTGCAAATAGGAGTCTGATTTCGTATTATTATAAATAGGAGGGTAGAGCATATGTAAAAGGCATCTTAAAAATCATCACAAAGTTAGTGATCAGAATCGTCAAGCTCTGATTTGTAAAAGCAAAGAAGAGACCCGAGGAGTGTATTTGAGTAATAAAAAGTACCACCCTGTTCCTGTCGTGGACGTAGGTCGGATCCCAAAATCCGCCGAACCACGTTAAATCTCTTTGTCGATTGGTGTGTTTTTCCGTCTCTCGCTAAATTTGCTTTTGGTCCCCCATAACCAAACAAATTCACCGTTGAAGGAGGATTACCTCGGAGGTGATATTCCCATATTACCCCGAGACCAAAATCAGCCGTCAACAAATACGAATCGTGACATTATGATTCATTTAATAAATGAATTGAATGCAGATCCATGAATCGCATTTTAGTTCGATATAAATTTGATTGTCAATTCATTTTATCACCCATTCTATACATGTATATTTTTATCTTGAATGTGAATTTTTAGAATTTTAATTAAAATTTTTAATTTTACAAAAAATAAAAATAAATTCAATCCACCACAATACTATTCATGTCGGGTTAAAAAAATTTCAATCCATACTATTTAAGGGTTGGGCAAGGTGAGTACCAACTGGACAAAATTGACCTCAAGCTTGCATCGTAAAATCCATTAAGTAATAATAAACAAATTTTAGAGAATATTCTTTTTTAGTGTAAAAATTATTGTAATTGATTGAAAATGAAAATAATATTTGATGTAAAAATCACATTATTTTAGTGTAAAAATTATTCCAAAATAATGATGTGGGTTGGAGATGGCCTTAAAAACTCTCAATTTATTTCATTCCTGAGCTTGTCATAAACTAGAGATGATAGTCGGGCCGGAAACATATTAGCATTTATTTATCTCAATCTCATCTCAATTATGAATTCTTAATAAAAAAATTCTCAAATCTTGAATCGATTTTTGAATTAGAATAAAAAACCATCTCAAATTTTTGATCGAAAAATTTATAACATTTCAAATTATCATTGGAATTCGAAATGGAAAATTATTAATATTTATAAAATCCCTTATAGAACAGTATAAAATTCCGAATATCGTTGGGATTTTAAACCGAGTATATGATAATTTTATTCAACAAAATTAGTATATTAAAAAAAGAGTGAATTTATTGCAACAATCAACGGCCCGGATCATGAGGTGTTCAAGTGGGCCCGGTGCAAAAACTTATGGAGAATGCTAACGAGTGCCCTAAGGGGAATGACACTCGTTAAAAATCCATTTAAGAAAAGTTTTGACATCGTTTTTATGGGGAATGAAAAAAATTAAATATTAATGTTTTTTTTTTTTTTTACTATAAAAACTTTCTTTAAATAGATTCTTAACGAATGCACTAAGGACACTCGTTAGCATTTCCCTAAAATTAATAATAGGGATGTGTAACATCCCCAAGTCCGGGAGATATTACCGATAGGAGATAACAGTACTAACCCCATAAGCCTCTGACTTTCGACTATATATTGTATTATTGAACTGTCTAAATGTAAAGTCATGCTCAGGGACCATGGCCCAACTCAACATCATAAAATACTTTTATTACATATCACTATGTACTCAAAATATACTTTTCTTTACAACTCTTTAATGGATACCTATAATGACTTATATAACACTAATGAATGCATACAACTTTACTTTGACCCTGACTCGACTCTGAACTGGTGGACTCCAACCTAAGTGACTGCATTGGTATCCATCCTCCCGAACTCGTCCTCAGGGAAAACCTGCAACCAAGAAAACTAAGAGTGGGGGTTAGATCGCTATTCGATCTAAGTGAGTGGACATAAAACTAAAAAGCTCTAATCAAAACATTAAGTCTTTAAAATTAAAGTTTTAGAAGAAACACTTCATATGAAATCTCTTTAATAAAACTGATCTTTTTGAAAACTGCTTTTAAAACTTTGGGATCGTGTGGTCTGTATTCTACTTGACACTTAGGCTTTGTGACAATCTGGTTAGTGTTTGCACGCCTTCCAAGATCGGTATTTCTAGAAGGGAGAGTTGTCATTGTTTTTGCGGGGACCTGGTCATCTACTCCATGTTTTAAAATTTATTACTTATTCATTGATTTCTCCGAGGTCTTCACTTATCTTATTGTCTCCAAACTTTTTTTCTTACTTCACTGTTTATACTGAATCTTCTTGCCATTTTGTTTCATTCTTACTGTCTCCATACCTTATTCCTTGGTTCTACGCCATGCTATTGAGTCTAATAGTGTTTCGTTCTTCTGGTTATTTCCTAAATCTCTACTCTTTACTCTCGTCACTGATCACAACCATGGCACGTTGTGTTATGGTCTTTACTAATACCTTATTTACTTCTAAATATCTTCATTCTCACGAGTATGTTCTTTTATACTTCCATGGTTTTCTATCGGCTGATGGGCTGATATTTAGGTTCTATCGTATTGGTCTATTCCTCGTGTAAGGTAGGTATATATGGTAGGCTCTATCAGGACAACTTCCTTATCTGGTGTCACTGAGGGTTCGAAGACTAGATAGTTTGAGGCCTTGTCTCTATCAGATTGCTGGGGATAAGGTAACTAACCGTTTATATTTCTTGCTTGAGGATCTGGATCGGGGTTTGGGTATCGGGAGTTCTCTAAATCCTTTTGGCATCTAAGTCCATTGAGGCCCTTTAGACTAATCTGAGTTTCTTACTTCTGTAATCTCTCTGGCTATTCTTCATTACTCGATGAACTCGTTATCTATAGGAAGATCTCGAAGGCTATAGGATTTATTTGAAAGAATTTCCTGAATAGGAGATGAGTCTTACTTCTACTGAACAACTCTAATACTTGCTGGGGCTTTCTCTATTCTCTTGGCTACTATGGGTCATGTACTTTCTTATTGATCTAATCATGTATCTCTATCTTTTCTTACTTCTGACTACTTAATCATCTTTACACTTTCCTTACTTATCTTCTTGCTTTCTCTTTTTCTTTTTACTTTTTTGGATAACTTTCTTTTGGAACCTATTATCTCGTTATCTATCTTGTGCTGAACTTCGGGGAGTATTCTAGGATGATTATGGAATGATTCCTATCTAGAATAAGGAAAAATGATTCAGAAGACTTGGAAATACTTGCTAACTTGTCTGAGGATCTTGAGGACATACTCGAGGATCGGATACTGGAGAGGTAGTGCCCTGCATACTAATATCCTAGACATACTAAGTATACAAGACCCCAACACTCTACCCACTGCAGTCACTGACTCCCTAGACCATGCTTTGATACCATCTCTGTAACATCCCCAAGTCTGGGAGATGTTACCGGTAGGGGATAGCAGTACTAACCCCATAAGCCTCTGACTTTCGACTATATACTATATTATTGAACTGTCTAAATGCAGAGTCATGCTCAAAGACAATGGCCCAACTCAACATCATAAAATACTTTTATTACATATAACTATGTACTCAAAATATAATTTTCTTTACAACTCTTTAATGGATACCTATAATGACTTATATAATACTAATGAATGCATACAACTTTACTTTGACTCTGACTCGACTCTAAACTGGTGGAATCCAATTCAAGTGATTGCATCAGTATCCGTCCTCCCGAGCCCGTCCTCAGAGAAATCCTGCAACTAAGAAAACTGGGAGTGTGGGTTAGATCGTTATTCGATCTAAGTGAGTGGATAAAAAACTAAAAAGCTCTAATCAAAGCATTAAGTCTTTAAAATTAAAGTTTTAGAAGAAACATATCATATGCAATCTCTTTAATAAAACTGATCTTTTTGAAAACTGCTTTTAAAACTTTGGTTTCCGAGAACTATTTTCTAGAATCTGATTTCTGAAAAATGTGTACTAAAAATCTTAAAACTGTGAGCTGCACTATAATTGAAAAACTTTGACATATGAAAACTGATTTCTGAAAATCTATATCTGAGTGTCTGCTGAAAAATTGACGCATGAGGGTGTTACGTATCGCCGTCCCCCATACGCCTTAGGGACAAATATGCAAATCCATGACATTGGGGCTTTACGTATCGCCGTCCCCCAAAGCAAGTCTTACTTGTCCCTGAAACTGGTGGTCTTAAGGCGTTACGTATCACCGTCCCCCAAGCCACAAACTACAACTAGGGGTGCGAATATATGCTACCACCCAAGCTCTGAAACTAGGGTCTAGGGGCGTTACATATCGCCGTCCCCCTAGCCCTGCTCTACGTGTGCACACGGTCTCTATCCGTCAATTCCAACTGTGTCAAGTTACTTACTGGGGTGGATTTTTCCCTCATACCCCGAAAAATATAAAACTCAAGTTTGAAAAATATTTCTTTTCTAAAACATTTCTCAGAGTATGCTAAATAAAATATAGCTGGTAAAGAATTTGGCTAACGCCCTAAAAACAGAGATAGTAAGTCTGATATGAAAGTACGAAATGAAAAATAAGTAAAAGGAAAAGTATCCACTCACTGATTTAAGTCCAGCTAGGTTTCCTTTACGTCGCTGGGAGCGAGCGCGGCTTCTGTCGAGTATCTAAAAATAATATACAGAGTTAGAATTAACGGTTATAAAATACAGTCCATAACTGTTGTAGGCACTACATTTTGCATATAAGTCCCGATGATGAGTCTCGTACGGAGGCACTACTCTTTAGGTTGCGGAAGTCGCGGGAAACGAATGTCGGAAGGGAAAATTCAAAATAAGTATGTCATCAGATTCAATTCACATGTTCATTGCTTTCGTTCGTGCTGCGTTCGTGAACACGTTCGAACGTCAAGCAGATTGCGGGCGTTTGTGTAGCGTTCGAATCGGCGTTCGAACGGTGTCGGTACTTCTGATTTTGTTGCTAGCCTCACGACCCAAGCCTATTTAGCCCACCAAAACCCACCCAAAAATAATTAAAACATTTAAAACATGTCACAAATTAAAATTATATCCTTCCTAAATTAAATAAATCACATCCCAATCTAAATAATTCACATACCTAAATAAATAAAATCAAATATATGATCTTCCTAATTAAGCCAAATCATGTCCCCAATTAACTAGATATTTTCCTTGTGAAACACTAATTAGAAATATTCCCCTATAATTACTTGATCCCATTCCTATTCAAACAAGAGAAACCCTAGCCTTTACCTATAAAAGAAACACAAATTCAACCTTAGAACCCCTAGCTCATTCTCACAAAAACACAAAAGAAATAAACCTAAGATACACGCCCAAGACAACAAGAACAAGAAAACAAATAATCATATTCTCCTCCTCTCTCTAGCAACCGAATACTCACACATCAAAACCCCCCAAACTACACCATAACATCACCGAAAACACTCCCCTTTACGTCACCGAAACAGTCCCCAAATCGCAGCCCTCCATTCACTGAAAATATATACCCAAACCATAGGTTAACCACCGAAAATCATAGCCCAAAACAGTCCTTGCAGTGACCGCAAAACAACAGCCCCAATACCCCCTTAAAGAAAGCCAAACAGTCCATTAATACAGTGAAAATAGTGACCAAAAAATACAGCAAAACAACAGCAAAATAGAGTAAAAACAGCAGCAAAACGGAGGAAACGACAGCTCAAAACAGCAAAGCAGAGAAACGAGAGCAGTGAACCAGTGAACCGGAGGAGTTGCGGAGCATCGACCCTTTCGACGGCCATGTAACGCACTTTCGAGAGACGACCTAAGAGGTTAGACCTGAGGGCACCATTCTTATTTATTCTCATTTTTTTTGTTGTTTATTGGAATTCCTTCGCATGAGAGTCGTTTGTTGATATATGTTGTGGTCCTTGGATGAATGGAATATGTGTTCTTTCTTGTGGTATATCGGATGGAAATCCGGACGTAAATTCCGTAGCGGAATCCGAATGGACGGTATTGCGGTTTGCACTCGGGATACAATGTCACGTATCACTTGAGAGATTCACACATTTTGTTTCATCCAACCTTGTATTCGAGCAAGATTGGGTTGCTAGCATGTTATTTATCTTTTAAGCATGATTTAATCGTTAATATGCTATTACTTTCTGCATTTTATTTTCTATGCATTATGATGTGATGCGCATGAGCTTAATATGTTAGTCTAAAGGTTCTCAATTTGAGGGGAGAAAAGTCCAAAAGGCTACATTTACGACAATACTTTGCCGCGCCGAACGAGGTATGTTTGATTGAATGAGAGATACGTTTAATCGGATATACGGAAGCCCACATTATTGTCTCATTCATTTGTATGCATTGTGATGTAATGTGCATGGGCTAACTAGGGTGGATTAAATGTCTTCTATTCGAGGGAAATGCCTAAAGGCTACATTTTCCACGATGTTTTACTGCGCCGGACGATGTGCACCCGATTGAATGTGAAACGTGTTCCATCGGGCACATGAGGTCCTACATTGTGTATTTGTTTATCCATATATATGTTTGTGTCATTTCGGATGCCATTTTTTACAATCTCGTTCGAATGCGTTTCCAAACGCTGCACGAAAGTATGCATTCTGTCTCATCTCATTCGAACGTGTTTACGAACGCTACACGAACGTATGCATTATATCTCATCTTGTTCGAACGCATTTACGAACGCTATATGAACGTATGCATTCTGTCTTATTTCCGTTCGAACGCGTATCAGAACGCTACTCGAACGCTTGTATTTTGTTTACCGTTCGAACGTGTTTACGAACGCTACTCGAACGCGCATGTATTTTATTGTATCATGCATCAGGTCTCATCCCGTTCGAACGCGTTATCAAACGCTATACGAACGCAGACATTCTGTTTATCGTTTGAACTCGTTATCAAACGCTACTCGAACGCTTGCATTCTGTTTATCGTTCGAACGCGTTATCAAACGTTACTCGAACGCTTGCATTCTGTTTACCGTTCGAAAGCGTTTACGAACGCTACACGAACGCGCGCACACTTGACAGATTCCTTTATCATGTTTCATGCATGTTTGTTCCCCTAGTCATTCACTTCCCCATCATATGTTTAGTTAGCTCTCTTCATATTTATGCACTTAATTGCCTCTCTTTAATATGCATGCTTGTACAATGATTGTTTATTTGCGTCTTTGTGTTTATCAATATAATGTGTATATGAAATTATATGCTTGCCGTTATTCCAATTTATGCATGAACTTAGAAGTAGATTATGCTTGGAAATATATGTTGCTTAGGCTTGGTTAGATTATTGCACAAATCATATCATTACAAGTGGCATAAGTAAGGGACCATTCCGAACCCAACGGTTTGAGGTCTTCCATTGCGAGGGGTGAGTGCGGCCTTAAATCATTTTCCCGGTTCACACAGGGTGGCGACTCCATGTTATTTCTCCAGTTTAGTTCCCTCGTGGGCTACTCCGTACTCTCAACTAGACCGCGAGCCTAGAACAGCGTCGCCGATTTCTGTGTCCTACAACTGTATAAAATTCCCTAATCTAATTGGACTATCCCATTAGAACCTCTTTATCCCTCCAATGAATTTGTAAAATAACATCCTCACTTCTGATTATGCATTTGTTCCCTAAAAATTTCTGATTTATGTTCGTCGCGTCGCGACGCAGCACGAGCTGCACGTCGCTGTTCTTCTGGGCAGATTCCGCTTCTTTGAGATCAGCTCCCAAAGTCCAATTCCATATAATCTCAAATAAAATATTACCTCCACAATACATCTACAAGCTAATATAACATTTAATCTACCATTTCTAATATCCAACATCATTAATCTTCATCATCCCAACCAAATTTACAAACTTGAAAAACTAGTCTAAAGTTACTTAAAATACCCATTTCTTTAACATAAATCATCCTAATATCATCTTCAGCAACCTAACAATATCATCAAAACTCACTCCACACCAAAGCTTTCATACAACAAACCAATACATAATCCAACAATTCATATCAATTTCACACATTATATATTACCATATTATCATCATTAACTACACATTAAACCTTAAAATCCATAATTTTTAATTTAACTTTTAAACTTTTCCAAACCCAAACACTTACTCCATAATTCATTTCTTTTCCCAAAATTACCATAAGCATTTTCATAACAAAATCTTTGTACAAACCAACTTATCAAACTTCAAATTCACCAATTCTATATCAAATTACCATATTCAAATAATTCTCTAATCTCAAACTTTTTGTTTTTAACTCAATCTTAAAAATTTGTAAATCGGGTATTTAACTCATTAATCATTTTCCTTACTTAACAATCACAATACACAATCCTTATCAAGCCAACATCTCCATTCTATCATCATATTTTCAAAATTCAACAATCTAAAATTTGGGTCAAGATTTCTTACCTTCTTCTTTTTGATATTCTTCATTTCCTAAGGCCCAAAATTGATGCTCATTTTCTTCTCCTTGCTTTCCCTTCTCCTTTCTTTCTTCTTCTTTTTTCTTCTTCTTCTCTATTTTCTTCTCTCATTCTTCTCGGCAATTTGCTTCATTCTTTCCATTTTGTTTTCCAAAATTTGGGTATTTGTGAATAGTAGCCCCTTTATATACTAGGGCTTAAATGATAAAGAGAAAATTGTAGGAGTGTGTAGAAGAATGGAGAAAATTTGAAATTTTCACACTTTGACCCCGAAATCACTATTCATCAGGATTTTGACTAACATTTTTGACTCGATTCTGATCCGAATTTGGGAAAATATTCAACGCGGAAGTTGTAGGTCTCCATCTCAGCTTTTCGATGATATAAAATTCATAAAAATCGAAGTTCATACGAAAACGTTATGCTCAAAATACCATGGGCTAACCAAAGGGAACAAGGTACAATCTCGTCCCCGGATTTCGAAGAATTAACCGATCATTCTCAAAATCATTCCACGAGTATTTTTAGGTCTCAACATGATTTATTTTATGTGTCTTCGTCCCGTATGTAGCAGTACAGTTGTATACAGTAGTAAAATCTATCGGTCGTAACAGGATGGCGAGAGATGAGGAAATTCACAGGTCGGTTTGGATTTTTTTAATTTTATTAAATTAGATCGGGTTGGATAATGTGAGTCGAAAAATTCGAAATTCGAAATTTTAAAGAGTAATCCAACGGATCGGGTCATTGCGGGTCGGGTCGGGTTGGAAAAATGCATAATATATATTTTTATGATATAATTTTGATATGATTTGTAGTTAAACCAAATTATGATAAATTAACTAGAATGGGAAAAAGGGAAAAATTATAAATTGCGGGCCGGGTCAGGTCAAACCAGATTTTTTACATTGAACCCAAGACCCGATCCGATTTTACGGGTCGGGAGTTGACCCGACCCTAGCGAGAGAGTTAAAGGTCAGATGTCAGATCGGGTTCTATCGATGTTGATCTGGGATCAATAATAAAAAATTAATTTTATTATGTATTTATGTAAAAATACAATAAAAAATGAATGATTTTTAAAAAAAAAAATTATAATTAACACTAATTTTAATATTTTAAAAATATTATAAGATTTGTTTACTAAAATTATAACTAAAATATAGTAATAAATTAATTTTTATTTTAATTTATATATATATATATATATTTAAAAAGTCAAAAATATGTCCGACTAGTGACCTTCAACTATGTCACTGTTCAACTGACTGGATCACTGGGTCTTGGATCGGGTCAATGACATGCATAATTTTAGAGGTCACCCGGACCTCCAAAGGACCGATCTACGGGTCAACCGCTCGAACTGATCCGAGTTTTAAATCATTGATAAGGAAACTAAAATTAAAATTAAATGGGATAAAATTAATATATAATTTCTTAAAAAAAAAAAAAAATCATGGTGATTTTATCTTCTATTTAGTTTCTTTAAACCATGTTTTAGTTTGAATGCAGTGGAAACGGGAGGACCAAACAAGGCCTTATTGTCATCAAAGTCTGCCATTTTTAACAGAGAGAGAAGCAATCCAATCATCCGAAGCAACCCGACGCAAAAGCTGACGCTTGCTAAACTAAAGGGAAGGCTCTGCAATTTTCCTGGGATAAAAATTAAGGTAAATAAATAAATAAATAAACAGAAAAATTTGAGCTTTTCGAGGCCAAATCGTTGGGCACTTTTTTCGGGACCATACTTTCTATATCCATACATAATAAGTACCTTGGCAACACAAGAAAAATAGATTAATTTTTCATCTTTTCTTTTTAGACATTTTGATCTATACTTTAGGTATGTAAAAATCGATTCTTGTTTATGTTTATGTGAAAGTGGACTGCAAACAGTCTGATTTGTATTTTATTTTTGAGTTATGGGTTTTGATTTTTAATTGGGTATCATGATTTGATTCTTTTACGATGAATTGATGTGATTTTTGGATGTGGGTTGTTGAGATTTTGTGATTTGATTCATTTGTTGATGAATTATTGCTCATCTTCTTATACTCTGTTTGGTTGTTTGGAAAATTAAGATGGTTAGCTGTTGAAGTAAGCCAATAATATATTTAGGATTAAGACATAATTTTGGGACAAAGCTTCGGTTTTCTTTCTTCATATTTCTTTTGCTGTTGGTTTGAGGATTGGTGAGATGATTTTAAGGGTCTGGTTTATTACACAGCATATTCTGGTTTAAAGTTCGCCCTTTATATCTGTTTTTGGTCATTGGTTTCTGAGTTATTCTTGGAGTCATTTTTGGATTTGGGTTGTTGAGATTTTGTGATTTGATTCATTTGTTGAATTATTGCTCATCATTCTCTTATACTCTGTTTGGGTTGTTTGGAAATTTAAGATGGAAAGCTGTTGAAGTAAGCCAATAATACTTTTAGGATTAAGACAAAATTTGGAACAAAGCTTTCTTTTTTCTATTTCTTTTGCAGTTGGTTAGAGGATTGA